>CAUYLG010015348.1:0-32975 GCA_963573385.1 Cacajao melanocephalus
GCATTTCTCAGGTTTAAATAAAATATTGGTTGGCTGCATGTTTGTTATTTTCATCCCTTATTCCTTCCTGTCTCCATTGTTAAGTACAATTATTGGCATAAAAGAGGTTTTTAATACCCATTTTTAGACTGCATTCTAGCCTGGGCAATAGAACAAGAATCCCGTCTCTCGCCCTCTTTCTCTTTCTCTTTCTCTCTTACATTCTTTTTTTCTTCTTTCTTTCACTCTTTCTTTCTTTCTTCTTTTCTTTTTCTTTCTTTCAAAAAAATAAAAAACGAAACAAAAATAAATAAATAAATAAATAAGAAAATGAATGCCGCTTTGGGAAATCTTTATTATTGATTTGTAACATTCATTTTTAATAGATTTTATATCTTAGCTCATGTTTCAGATTTTACACAATCTTCTTCTCAGGCTTAAAGGCAAAATTCTCATGGCTGCTTATCTCTGGGCAGTGATTTTCTTTCTTTCTATTCTCTTTCAACAACGGTCTAATCACTATATGTAGGTCGTTTAAAATAATCAAAGGGAGAACAATTTACTTTTTCAGACCCTCTATTCCCATAATGACTTCCATATCTTTTATTAAATGTAACAGGAGAAAAATTAAGCACTGTTAAGCAGGGATAGATGTTGGTCAAAACTTACAAAATTTCAGTTACAATTTTGGACACTTAAGGAGGAATAAGTTCAAGAGATCTATTGTAAAACATGGTGACTATAGTAAATAACAATGTATTTTAAAGAATAAAATAAAAGCTCTTATAGCATGAGTCTGTTTTACATATCTACAATCATTGAAATATTTGCATAAAGTGTCCTAATTTTCCCTCCCCCTTTGGCTTTCTCATCCAAGCACGCTTGATTTCCATCTATATCAACTCATTTAACCTATTATGAATGCATCTATATCCCTCTTTCTCTAACACTCTATTCTCAGCCTTTTCTCTTGCCAACATGCTCCTTCCCCCCGAATTCTCTGTCTTGCTTGGCATTCTTTCTCCAAGCCCATTCTCTTATCTTTGTCTCTCTTCAAATTCCCATATACCTCCTCCATTCTCATTATTAATGGGCTTTTCAGCTCTCATCCAACAATTTTGTTTCTTTTCTTTATGCCAATCTAGATATGAAATTTGGCCTCTCTTTTCTTGAATTTCACTTAATTAAAAAACAAAAAAGCCCACAAATAGTATACAGTAGACATTATTGGATGTTTTGGTGTCAAGAGTTCTATATCAAAGTAATGCAAACACCTTAAAATTAAATATTACATATCCCCCCTCTTAAAATTTTTCAGCCATTTGTCCAGTCTCATCTACCACTATACCCTGGGCTCACTCCCCCATACATATAATTTCAAGCTAATTTTTCATATAGAGGGATTCAGCAATATTTTTTAATCCTTGTCACTTGCTGACCCATGCCCTGTTTTCAAGTGTGCCTTGAAAATCTCACTTTCAAGCCCCAAGCATCTATGTTACTTTCTTTACTTATTTAAAAAAAGTATAGTGTCATCTCTTAAGGTCATAATATTTTACTACTATAGGCAACATTTTAACAGTTTAGGTGTCTTAATTATGAAAATTGCATAGTAAGGAATTGCATTCAGCTGAAAAAAAATGACAAATTAGGGTGTTGACTTTTTTTAGTTGAAGGGAGTTCAGAGCTAGGCTGCTGTGGCAGGTCTGAATGTGTTCAGGAATCTGGGCTCCGTCTTCTTTTCACTCAGATGTCATTGACATATATGCTTGTTACCTCATAGTCACAAGATGCATGTCCATCCTGAATATTACATCAGTGTCCCAGGCAGGAAGATGGGAAGATAAAAGACAGAAAGTATGTGCCAACTTAACCTAGCTGTCTTGAGCTTTGATGGAACACCACCAGAAGTTCCACTTATATCTCATTCTTGTAGCTGTGTTTTACACAGCCATTCCTAGCTTCAAGGGAGGTACGTTGTTACCCTCATCTAAATTGAAGTCTTGAGGTTAGGAAGAAACGATTCTGAGTGTAGTGTCATACTTTCTACCAAAATAAAAGTTCTAACTCTTACAAACTCAAGGAAAACCTATCTATTCTTCAGCTCATAAAAAGGGTCAGATCATATGGTTTTGGCATAGTGGCATAGTGTATTGAAACTTTATATACTTTGTACTATTTTAAATTGGTAAACAATATGTTACTTGCAATGGTCAGTATGGATAAATAATTTTGATGATTTGCAGGTGCAGGTCTTAGATTAGGTTTGTCAACCTTATTGCTATTAATATTTGGGTCAGAAAATTCTTTGTTGTGGAGGCTGTCTTCTGCCTTGCAAAATGTTTAATAGCTACTATACACTAGAAGCCAATAGCCCTCCCCACCTCTACTTGAGACAATGAAAATCGCCTCCAGACATTGCCCATGTTCGCTAGGAGGAAAAGATGTTGTTGGCTGAGAAACACTCTCTTCGATCGATGAGATTTTTTTTGTAATATCATTAGAATTACCTGGGATGTCTTTTAAAAAAGACTCTACTCCCAAATTTCAGATTCAGTGGATATCCTTTGAAGCTTTGTAATTTGTTTTCAGAGAGTTCCTTGGATAATTCTGATGTTTATCCAAGTTTGGGATTCATTATATCATACAAAGGCTAAATTATCCAACAGTCAAGATGGAACCTGACACTTAGACAAGTGATAACAGGGAAAAAGCTAGATGCACTTGGAACCTGGCTTGGTGAGATAACCTGTGTTGAGGTTCAGCAGATTGTCTAAATCATGGTGTCCAAAGGAAAAGGATGCTCTCAGGATAGTACTTATAGCTGAGTAGGACTCTAAAACAGGGAGTTATTACAATATCTATTCAATCTTTCTGAACACAATTAGGCAACATTATACATTTTCAATCTAAAAGAAAAGGCCAAGCACAGTGGCTCACACCTGCAATCCCAACACTTTGGGAGGCCAAGGCGGGTGGATCACTTGAGCTCATGAGTTCAAGACTAGCCTGGACAACATGGTGAAATGCCGTCTCTACAAAAAATACAAAACTTAGCCAGGCAGGGTGGTGTGTGCCTGTCCCAACTATTCGGGAGGAATGATGATGTGGGAGAATCGCTTGAGCTCAAGAGGCAGAGGTTGCAGTGAGCCAAGATTGCACCCCTGCACTCCAGCCTGAGCGACAGAGCCAGACTTTGTCTCAAAATAAAATAAAATAAAATATTATTATCATTCATTTATAATGATCACATAAATGATTATTATGATGGTAATATTAATGACTTCATTATAATGAAGTAAGATTATCAAATTTTACACTTAAATAGAATCAATAGGGAAAAAGAAAGTTATTAAATGCCTGAGAAAAGAGTATATAGAAAAACAAATATACTTATTGTATAATATATATATCTGCATACACACATACAACATTATATTCAGAAGCAAAAACTAGTTAGATGATGGAAGATTCTATTTATGATGGCAATAAATAAGATATCTAAAAATAAAATTAAGAATGTGAAAATGTATATTTAAGAGACTAAACTTTACTGGAACAAATAAAAGTATAAGTCTGGTTCTTGGATAAAAAGACTCAATATCATAAAGATGAATATTCTCCCTAGGTTAATCTATAAATTTATTAATACCCCAACAAACTCACCAGCCATAATTTTTTAATTAAAATGGTGATTATAAAGATGATGAACAATAATAAAGGAAGAACAGTGCAGCAGATAGCGCTACCAGATATTATAACAGATTTTAAAGGTTAAATAATTTAAAGTGTGTTGTTAGTACATGAGTGGAGAGAATCATGAAAGAAACAGATTAAGATGAGAAATATGCAAAGTACAAATGGGAATTTAAAAGACGATTAAAGTGCCATTTCAAAGCAGTAGAAAAGAAAAAAATAATTATTCATCCTATGAGAAGATTAAAGATTTAAGTTTCAAAAATAAAACTAAAAAGTAATTTTAAACAATCAGTGAATTTTCTGTTTAAGACATTTACCTAGGAAAGACCTTTTTAGCATACCATCAAATTTGTAAGCTACTAAATAAAAGACAAATACATTTGACTTTTTAAAAACTAAAATAAAAAATATGCATTAAAATACCACCATGAATAGAGTCAAAGGCAAATGTCCAATTGAGGGGAAGATGTAGCCTATAGACAAAGGACAAATTTCTACAGTATGTAAACAACTTTACAAATCAACAAGATATATCGGCCAATCTTATTGAAAAACGAACAAAAGATATGAATTAAAAGTTCATATATATGGACATAAAAGTAGTATTTTGGTTTTTTTTTTAGACAGAGTCTCAGTCTGTTACCTCCCAGACTGGAGTGCAGTGGTGCTATCTCGGTTCACCGTAACCTCCATCTCCCGGATTCAAGCTATTCTCCTGCCTCAACCTCCCAAGTAGCTGGGATTACAGGCATCTGCCACCACACCTGGCTATTTTTTGTATTTTCAGTAGAGATAGGATTTCACCATGTTGGCCAGGCTGGTCTTGAATTCCAGGCAATCCGCCCACCCCGGCTTCTCAAAGTGCTAGCATTACAGGCTTGACTGCCATGTCCAGCCAAAAGTGGTATTTTTAAAATGAGAAAGATGCAAAACTTTACTTATAATAAGATAAATGTAATTTAAAGGAAATTGAGATACCATTTTCTGTCTGTGTAACAAAGATCCAAAAGCCTGATACCAATGGAAAAATCTAGACTTTCATTGATCATGGGAAGGTGACTTGTTCTAACATTTTTGTGAGCAATTTTGAAAACTCTGCTAAAATTATCATTGTATGTATTCCTTGAACCAATAATTCCACTTTAGAAATTTACTGTGTAGGTACACATGTATTAGTTTTCTATTGCTAACATACTTGCATTGGTTTTCTATCATTGCTGTAACAAATTTCCACAAATTTAAACTTAAACATACACATTTATTATCTCACAGTTCTGTGGGCCAGAAGACAGATGGGTTTGGCTGTTTTTTCAGTTTAGAATCTCTCAAGGTTTTAACAGGGCTATACTTTAATCTAAAGCTTCTGCTTATTCAAATGGTTGGCAGAATTCAGTCCCTTGCAGTTCTACAGAAAATAACCCCATTTATTTATATATCCATTCATTCATTCGATTATTTATTCATTGATTTATTTGTTGTTGACTGTCAGCTAAGAAGAGCCACCAGCTCCTAAAGGCTACCTACCTGTAGTCTCTGAATTCTGACTCACTTCCTTCATCTTAAAAGCCACAAAGATGGGTCAAGTTCCTCTCATGCTTCAAATCTCTTCTGCCTCTGTTTCCATACTGTGTCACCCTGACTGACCTCTTCTAGTCAACTCAATTTGCAAAAGTTCCTCTTCCACGTTTAAGAACCTGTGTAATTACATTAGAGCCACCTATGTAATCTTCCTATTTTAAAATCCATGACCATAATTTCATCTGCAGAATTCCTTGCGCTGTGTAGTATAATAGGCACACAACATAACACTAGGGGTTGAAAATTACAGGGTTAAAATTCTCCCTACCACAGCGATATATTTTCAAAACTATTTACAGCAATGTTGTTTGCAATAGCAAAAATAAATGAAAACAATCTAAAAATACTCCAAAAAGGACAGATTAAGGAAATTATGGGACCTCATACAATGCGACATTATTCAATTGTGAGTAAAAATTGAGGAAGAGTCCTACTTTCAAATATGAAAAGCTCTTAAGGACTTGTTAAGTGAAAAAAAGCAATGAGCAGAACTATGCATACTATGCTACAGAATATTTTTTTCTATATAAACAAAAGGAAAAGAAAAGTAAATACAAGATTTTTGTTTAAAACTGAGACTGATTCTTTCAACCAGAATAAAAGACATTTAACAGACTCATAATTTTCATAACATGTAATCTTAATTCAAACAAAATTTTTGAAAAGAGAGTTAAATAAATTTCTTTGTGCATTTTGGTCTCTGTGGTTTTATTGTTGCTATTGTTGTTCATAGTTAGAGACAAGTAAAGAAGGAAAGCTGGGCTAAAATTAAAATTAGCTATGGAATTGCCACAACAAAAAGCTATATATCCTTTGCAGGCTTTAAACAAGTATTTCGTTTTCTCCTTCAGCTCCTTATGCATACCATGTATGAGCTGTTGCTGCCACATCTCTAAAGATATCTTAAAAACTAATAGAAACTGCAAAAATATTGTTTTAAGTTAAATCATCACATTATTATTGGCCTTAAACCAATATTTTTAATGAAAGTAGACTGTAAAGTTGAATTACAAATTTGAAGCCTCTAATTGACTAAAATGCAAAATGAAAAATTCACATCTCAGAAAGTGGCATTTTATGGACACCTTCAAAAGATATGGGGAAAATCTTGCAATCTATCTTTCTCAAAAAAAAAAAAAGCTGTTTACTTTTACTTTATTTTTGAACAAATTTAAGATCGTGTGTACTTGTTTCTCTTCTCATTGCCTTTTGGCCTATCTCAATTTTCCAGGCTCAGCATAACCAAAGTCAGAAGAACATGTTCCTTTCTACCCACCGCCAAATCCAAAACGTATCCCTTTTCTTAATGTCTCTGTCTCTGTTAATATTATACATCTGTCTTAGTTTGCTCCTCATGCCATGACGAAATACCATGGACTGGGTGGTTTAAACAACAAAAATCCATTTTCTTACAGTTCTAGAGGCTAGAAGTCCAAGATAAAGGCACTGGCAAGGTTAGTGTCTGCTGTGGCCTCTCTTCTAGGCTTGCAGGTGATCACCCTCTTGCCATGTTCTCAGGTCTCAGGTGGTCATTTCTTGGTACACGTGCACATGCACCCCTGTCCTCTCTCCACGCCCCACTCTCTGTATGTGTCTTGATCTTCTCTTCTTATAAAAATAACAGATTGAATTAGGACCCTCCCTGAAAGCCTATTTAACCTAATTACCTCTTTAAAGGTCCTGTCTCTCACATTCGTAAATACTGGGGGTCAGGACCTCAGCATGGGAATTCCAGGAAACACAATCCACCCATAATAACATCCAAGTATTCTAATCACTCAAGAAGGGCTGAGGCCATCTGACTCCTTCCTCTTTCCATTCAAATAGGTTTTGTACAAATTCTACTATGTCACATTTTTGTACTCTCCATTTCTACTCTAATGGAGATTTCTTATTTAGACTAATTCCTACAGCATGTTAACGAACTCTTCAATGCTGCCTTACACTTTGCCACCAGATCTGCCTAAAATTTTGCAGCGATAATTCTTTATAAACTCAAAGACCTCCAGCAACTCTTATTTTCTAGCAATTGCCTAACAGTTACTTAAACTGCTTCTTAGAAATGTCTTTAGATTGCTTTTTAAGGCCTATTCTCATCTCTTTCCTAAGCCTTTAATGTTATGTCCCATGACTTCTCTGTGGGAACTTTAGTCTTTAGAATGGTGTGTTCATACTGTGCAGAAATAATTATTGGTGAATCATGACACTAATTTCGGCCAGGATTTATTAAGAAGAATAGAATAGAATAGATCAGAGTAATATTGAAGAGTATCTGGACATTCATCCACATTATAACGTTTTAGTTCAGGCCCTTTTATTTTTCTTCTCCATCAAGTTATTCCTTGAGGCTTCTCTGAACTTTTTATTTTATGCCTTTCTTTGAATATTTTCCAGACATTATTACCTTATAGGTAATTAGATTGTACAACACATGAATATAAATTACATTTATTTTCCCAAGCAATAACTGAATTCTGTGCACAGAAGTCCTTATTTTCTGAAATCTTTCCTCTGACTCTTGACTCACAGGTGGGTTCAAAACCTAGGAATGTGCCACATGGTGACTGTGCACAGCAGCATGACAGCAGTTAAAGCATTAAAAACATCACATTCTCCAACATTTATCAGGGTTTGAAACTGCCTAAGCACCCATTTTGAATGTAACACTGGGCAATTTAAATTTAACACTGGATGGACCTGAACTATTAGTCATGTACAAGTGCTGCTGTAAGCACTTAAAGAAATGTGTGTTGGTTAAGTATCCACAGCGCTTGGGTGCTATAAACCAACCAACAAAACAGAAACCTGGGAGCAAAAGTCTTCCTGACTACTGGGAACGGAAGTGAAGTTTGGCTGTTACAGCAATAGACTTAGTGGGACGGGAGGACCATTTTTTGCTAAAATGAGGTGAGAATATAACACAAATATCTGGTCTAGACAGAGGAGGTACATAAATAACAGCAAATCATTTCTTGTGTGTTTTAGTTTTTAAAGGAAATTTAAAAATAAATCAATGTTATATGTCTTAGTCCATTCAGGCTGCTATAACAAAAATAACATTGACTGTATGGCTTAAACAACAAGCTTTATTTCTCATGATTCTGAAGACTGGGAGTCCAACATCAAGGTACTGGCTGATTCAGCGCCTAGTGAGAACCTCATTCTTAGTTCATAAACGACTACCTTCTTACTGTGTCCTCACACAGAAGAAAGAGAGAGGGAACCCAAGGGCAGTGACTCATGCCTATAATCCCAGCACTTTGGGAGGCCAAGGCAGGTGGATCAGTTGAGGTCAGGAGTTTGAGACCAGCCTGGCCAACATGGCAAAACAAAAATTAGCTGGGCGTGGTGGTGGGTGCCTGTAATCCCAGCTACTGAGGAAGCTGACAGAGGAGAATCACTTGAACTCAGGAGGTGAAGGCTGCAGTGAGCTGAGATTATGCCACTGCACTCCAGCCTGGGGAACAGAGTGAGATTCTGTCACAAGAGGAAAAAAAAAAACAGCGAGAGAGATTTTTGTAAGGGCACTAATCCCATTTGTGAAGGCTACACCCTTATGACTTAATCACCTCCCAAACTCCTGATTATATCACCTGAGTTGTTAGAATTTCAACATATAAATTTTGGGGGAACAAAAACTTTCAGCCATTAACTTATAATATTATTATATATTAATTTTAAAATATTTTATCTATCCATTGGTATTGCAAAGTCCATTGGATTGGCACCTGCATGTGTCCCAGAAACAAAATAACTGACTTGGGTTACCCTCATCTTGCAACTGCTTGCTCTATGCATATTTTGAGTAAGACCAAGGAAATCACTGAGGCAGAGAAGGGTTTCTCTTCCACTAGTCAAAACATGGGTACATTTGTGAAGACTATTTTTCTTTTTTAAAAAAAAATACACAGAAACATTGGATGAGGAATTAAAAGTGGTTCAAGTTAACCATTGCGTGTCATCAGAACTTTGGGGGCATTGAGAATTTTGGCCACGCAAGATCTGTGCTTGAAAGAAAATGTACAGACTGCAAAAAAAATAAAGAGCACATACTTCAAATTACAGGAAAATTTTGTTCATTATTATCAACAAAATTACAAGACTAATGCTTAGACAGTTATTGTTTCTCTTTACTTTAAATATGTCTCTAAAATCTTGCTTTCCATTTCCACTGTGCATCAGTGATTTTCAAATCCATATGAATCATTTAGAAGGCTTTGCAAAAATGCATACTTCAAAGGTGCATTCACAAGGATTCTAGTTCAAAAGGTGTAGGATGAGACCCTGAGATCCACATTGTTAAACCTGCTCCTTTGCTCTGCCCAGATGCTTCCATCACCAATTGAGGGCTTTCTGTCAAAGATGATCTACAGACCATATTTTAAGAAATAACACTGTAGACATTGCTTAATTTCATTCCTGATATCTGTATTTTACATACGTGAACCAATTTCTCTCCAAGATCTGTGTATATCTCATCCAGACCAAGTGAGCATCTGTTCCCTAAAGTGTATGACTTAAATAGCACCAAATTTTTCATTACAGTTAAGAATAATTATTCCACTGGCCAGTTATTTCTAATATTATCTAGGCTGATTATTCCTCAGTTAAAATTCCCCATTTATCTTATTATCCAGTCTGATTTTTCCCCAATACTAAAGGGCTATGTCAAAATATTGGGTATTATCTTTATGAGGTCACTGTTAATATACATGCAGCAATTTGGAGCATCCAGGCTACCTCCATCAAAATCAGTGGGGATGGTTTTTCAAACAAGATTTTTGGCATCTCCCTCAAATCTATTTAATATGAAACTCTGGGTCATGGCTTAAATTTCTGAAGTCTTAACAAACTCCTAGACTTTCTCTTGCACCACTGCCAATTGTCCTCTGTCAAGGATTCATAAGACAAATATATTTGCAATTTCTACTTAACTTCATTTTACAACTTTGCAGTGAATATATAGCACTCAGGTAATGGGAAGAGGAATAAAGCTAATAGGAGAATGAGGAAAAGCAGCTAAATCTAATGACATTATGAAAGGGAAGCCTGAACAGGAGAAAATGGTGGCAGAAATTGTCTTCTAAATTCACAATTTTGCCATCAGATCCAACCATGGTTTTAGTACTACATTCTTGGGATGAAGGGGAGCTATCAGCTTCTGGGAAGACTTTTGTTCCTTGTTATGTTTCAATACAGGTGAGAAAATCTTCACTGAGTCGCTGTAGATGCAGTCATTTGATGTAGGGAGGACAGAGATTGCTAATCTCTTTAACGCATTAACTGTTAATACTATTATTACTCATGACGCTATTGTTCTTTGGAACCTGTTTTGTACTGAAGCGATATCTTTACATTACTTTTATTTTTATTATTTGCTTTTAACTTTACATTAGTTTCAAGGTACATGTACAGGTTTGTTATATAGGCAAATTGTATGTCACGGAGGTTCGGCGCACAGGTTATTTCATTACCCTGCTAAAGGCGTAGTTCCTGATAGGTAGTTTTTTGGTCCTCATCCCCTCCTACATTCCACCCTGAAGTGGGACCTACTGTTTATTGTTCCCTTCTTTGTGTCCACATGTACTCAGTGTTTAGCCCTTGGTTCTAAGTAAGAACATAAACTATTTATTATATCATTATAATAAGCTGATTATATCATTATATCATTACTCATGGTGCTATATCATCCATCATTCTGCCCATAAAAATCAGCATTCATTGTTTCTCTCAAAAGTTGTACTATGCTTTGTTGATGATGACCATAAATGCACATCTTACCCAGAGGATGCAAGAAACTAAATGGTTATTTACTTTCTGGTCATGTTATATTTGCAATTTATAATTTAATATTGTAATCACAGATCAACATGTTTTCACATCCCCACTTCTACATATTTCCACCAGCAGAAAGCATAGACAAGTCTCTATGTGGAGTGATAAGAATGATCTCACTTGTACAAAGAATATCTGTTCATTGTCAACCATGTGTTAAGACCAACCCAGGAGAGTATGGCATCAGTGAACCATTAGTGTTAAGGAAAAAATAGTCTTAAAGTCCTCAGAGGACATAGAAGGACAGAGGGGCTGAAGCCATTTCTGAAGGACTACCTAACATACAGTGTGGAACCTCAGAAGGATTGGGGTAACTGCTCTCAGTGTCAGTGGTCGGGCTGCACAGGGTAAATGATGCCTGTTGTTACCCCTGTTTATGGATACGAGAGACTGGAGACTGCACTGTTGTCAGTACAGACGTGTTCAGGAGCCATCATATTAGCCCACACTGTAGCTTAAGCCCAAGGGGTGCTAATGAACATGGGGAGCCCATAGCCCTAAAGTCTTCCTGCAGTCCTCAATGTGCATGAGAGTCACCCAAATTCAGTGTGCCAGCACTAACGCAGCTGTCCAGTCACATGCAACCACACAAATAGACTAACAACAACAACAAAGGACCGATCACTCTGGCCAGAGAGAGTGATCTGCTTGCCAGTCGAGGCTCCTGGAATTAGGACCTGTAATGGGTATCAAGGACAACCCCATCAGAACCGATCTCAGAGCTCCTTCTGACATCTGGTCAACCTAACCCACTGAGTGGAATATTGAAAAGTGTCCCCCAGAAGAGAATTTGTGCTCAGTTCAGGCTCAGATGCTTCATATAAAACGCACTGAAATCTCAGGTATGGGAGGAGGGCTTAAACATGTGAAAATGGCACTCAAAAGCACAAAACTTGGTTAATCTCAGACCAGGGAAGGGGCCTGGCTTGCATGGACTTAAGAAAAGTAGTCTTGATAATAAAGCTCTAATGTAGAAGGGCTGATGAATGGGCATAAACCTTGGTCAAAGTTAATCTTTTTCAACTGTGCTTAAAATTGCTTTTTGCTTCAATTCGTGACAATAATGGTATGTATTTGAGGTCAGGGTAGTTAAGTCTCTAATAAGTTCTGCAGAACAGACTGATCTCTGTCTTCTCTACAACAGCACTGCTTTCTATTTCTCATGGAGGAAGAAATGAGATTATCCAAGAATGATGCGTTTGATAATGAAGAACAGGAAGAGATGGATCCTAGACCTGAAGCTAAAGAGATGTTGCCTCAACCCTGTAACAAAGCTTCATGTGCACTTTTTGAACAATATTTAAAAAGGTAAGTACCCTTCCCTACTCCTACTTTAAATTATCATTAACAAACCACTATTCTTCATGTGGAACCATAAATTTTGTAATAAATTTGTAATCAAATTGTAATAAATTTGTATTCAAATTTCCCTTAGTTCTCTCTTTCTCCACTATGATGGCATGAAACTTTAGAGGGTACGGAGAGGGCCATAAGCATAAGAAAGTTGTAAACTATTTCAAATCATTAGCTAGACAGGTGCTTCCCAAAAATATTTACCTGAAGGACTTCAAACCCTGATGGTGGACTTGATTATTAGTTCCCTTCCAGTGAATCAATCTCTCTCTCTCTCTCCCTCTCTCTCTGTCTCTCTGTCTCTCTCTGTCTCTCTGTCTCTGTCTTTTTGTCTGTCTCTCTCTGTCTCTGTCTCTCTCTGTGTCTCTGTCTCTGTCTGTCTCTGTCTCTCTCTGTCTCTCCCTCTGTCTCTCTCTCTCTTCTGTTTCCCACTCCTCATGTTCTACCTTTCCTCTATTCCAACTGGCATCTCATAACTATCTGTGAGGCTAGAGTGAGAGACTACATCTATGATCTCACCTGGTGATTTTATGTCCTGAATTTTTTAAGAAATAATTATTGTTGAAGTTTGGAATCTTACCACAGGGCAGGAGAATAGACAAAGCTAGGGTTTACTGATAAAGAAGTTTAAATTTTGTCTGCCTTATAAACTAATTGAATAACAAATATATTGCTTAAATATCCAAAGGTTGTACGTGGCTTGTTAAAATGGTGTGGGCTGAGAGACTAATTGTGACATCTTTCCTAGTTATGCTTTTGCTTGAAAAAGTATTCAGGGTGCTTTGAGTTGTCCATATGCTGGTGAAGATGCCTGAATGTAAGAAGCTAAAGCCTTCTAAACAACAAAAGTTGAGGGTGATTTAAAGCTGTAATCATTTAGCTTTGGAAGTAAACTTTGTGGAGAGGAAATTAATATTAACTTAAAATGCTGAAAAAGCGTAAAGAAATACATCGATCCATACCTACAAAGTGTATTTCTTGAAATCTTCCTTATCATGTTTTCCTCTATGATTTATAACTATATATAAATAATTTGAAATTAATAAATTCCCCACTATATTTTTCATAAATATTTTTATGTATTTTGTTGAAAATCCCTGACTGTTATGCTGCACTGTTTATTTTGCTTTCTTACAATAACTTGTGCTTGAGGAATACAGACCTGCTAAGGTTGATTGCATGAATGCCATTAAATTTGGCAAAGTGTCTTGGAGAAATCAACAAATTCCTGAAGGCCTGGCTGTTAGATTCGAATGTCTCTTAGTACATAAGAAGGAAGCAAAGTGTCATTTCTGAGTGACATGTTGTCCCAAGAAGACATAGCCTCCAGCTCCATTCTACAACCTAAAAATGGCTCTTGCAAGCTCTCTTGTCTCCTGCCCCCCTCAACCCTTATCTTTCTGTCCCCATTAAACTCTAATGCTTTATCTGGTATGAGTGAAAAACAAATGGTACTTAGCAGAAACCTAGATAACTGATTAGTCAAGGTCAGTAGTCCCAAAGAGAGCTCCTTTAAGTTTCTCCTTAAAAGAAAAAGACAGCTGAAAAAAGCAGATTTCACAAAATGGGAAATGGAAAACATATTGTATGTATTTAAAATGCGTGATTTGAATGTAAAGGAAATCCCTTTTGCCCTTAGTTCTCTCTTTCTCCACTATAAGGGCATGAAACTTTAGAAGGTACCCAGAGGGCCATAAGACATGAGAAAATTTTCAATGATTCCAAATCATTATCCATATGTGGATTTTAAGAACCATTACTCCTATGAGATTGCTTTTAATTTCTAGGGCTCCACAGGGCATTCTTTGTCTTATATTCTGTATTCCTCCTTTGTTTGGATGTTATAAAGCAGTACTTAAACTCTATAGTTCATTCTGATGAATAGTTTTATTTACTCAGGAATATGATCTTCATCTCAGAAGGACTAGATGTAGCATTTGATACAAAGGTCAGCACTGCTATATTGCTTACAAATTAGGAATTTTAATAGCCCTCTGTCTTCCTCTATACCCCCACCATCCATATATGACTAGCATGAAAGGAAGACCTGTTCTTCTGGCAGGTTGAATATAAAACACTGGAGTTTTTGTTTAAATGAAAATCATTTCATTTTTCATTTCTGAAACCAAACCAATGACCTCTCAGTGGTTCAGTTAATGCATATGAAAACTTGATGGAAGCTGTAATTTACTACTGCTGTTACACTGATCTTTGGGAAATATGATCTTTAAAAATATATTTTCAATTTTTACCATATTCTATGCTAAAACATTTTAAACTAAAATTTTCTGTTCATCAAAGATTATGGCCAATCATCAAGTAATTAAGAGAATCTGTAATATAAGTCAACAAGTCATGAGGATCATAAAGAAGAAAAACTATGATCCCTGCTCTATCCTGTGTAGTTGGGCTCAGTGAGAAGTATGCTTTCAAAAAAAATGATGATTAATAAATAATTATGAAGAAATCATCATTTACACTGCCCCCTAGTGTTTGTAAATTCAAAGGCCTGTAGAACCCAGACTGGATGTGAAGCAATGGAGAGATCGGAGAGCGCATAATCCATGTCACTGAGTATCCACTGCTGGCTCCAGCCAACATTTTCCAGGTAGGACTGTGGTCCTTGATTTGCCAATTCTTCTGGATTCTCCAAAATGTCAGTTCAGATTTCGTATGTGAAATCTATCAATTTATCAATGTTGGCCCCTAACTCAATTTTTACATATACTATTCTGTGAACCAAACTAAAAGCATCTGCAGGCCAGATGTGGCCAAAATGCTATCAGTTTGCAAACCCTCTTCTAGATTAGTGACTTATAAGCTTGTTTATTATCAGCATCATTCAATTATTCACAGCTTCTGCATTTAACATTCATCCCTATATTCCTCCCTCTCCCTTCTACTTATTTGCTGGGGTGTGATGGGGTCTTCATTACCTTGTTTCCCCAAAATACCACTTAGTCTGTGGAAATATACTTCTCTAAGCACATAATCACAATTCAAAGTTATAAGAAATAAACCCTATGACATATCTGTAGGACACAATTTAGTGAGGATGAGAAAAGTCAGATAAATAGATATATATACACAATTGAAAGAACTTAAAGTAAAATATTTGTAGCACATCCCTCTGAGTAATGAGAAGATGAGTATGTTTTCAAAGGTTTCTGTGTTTGGGCAATAAATTTATATTACATATATACACTGCAAGAGTTTTCAATTACCTTAGCCTTTTTGGTTATGATCAAGTGAAAGAGTTTTCAAAGTACATTTCTCTGGGTGGTGAAGGAGAGGGATGTATGGGGAAGAAGGTATTAGAAGAAAACTAATTTTTTCTTAAAAGATTGACAAGATTGATGATGTTCATGCCTTTTCAAACATAAATGTATATCTTGCCCTTTAAAAAATACTGTAAATGTTGTAAGCATAAAAACTAAGTTCAGGTTTCAGTGACAACAAATAAATACACAATTTAATTATTTTTCTTTGTATGCTCACAATCCACTTTGACAAGCTAGAAAAAAATGTGTTTTGTCTCAGAAAATCTAAAAGAGAACCTCCACAGAGTGGACAGACCTATCCCGTGCAAATTCACATTCACTAATTCAGATTGTGTTCACTGCTTTGAGCTTCACCACCTTCTTCCCAAAATTAAATGCCTACATCTTTGTAAAAATATTATTTGTTATTTTACAGGCATTTAAAATTATTTGAATAAATTAAGGTACACAGACTAATGCAGATGATTAAGAATATAAATTATGCTTATATTACATATTCAAGTTGACTATTAAATGTGTTTCTTTTTAAATTTACCCTTTACTTTTCTTTCAAGAGAACGCCTGCTACTTTCTCTCTCACAATCATTTCTTTGCTGTCTTTTCTCTTTTTGTTTTGCCTTTTCTTTCCTCATTTTTTTCTTTTTTTTTTTTTTTTTTTTTTTTTCCACTTATGGGTGGATTTTGACTACAAGTGTCAAAATGCGTAAGAGGGATTTTAACAAACAGAATTTATTTTTCTTAAAAAAACAAACAGTCAAAAGATTGGCATTTTCTAGCGTTAGCTTGACTGTTCTGAGATGCCATCTGGGACCTCATTTCTTTCCATTCTTTCACCCCACCATTTTTACAGTGCTGATTTTCATCTTCATGTTTGTTACTTCATGGTTACAAGCTCCAGTTCATGCTGCTGCTTCAGATATTGCATCAACAATACTACAATGCAGAAGAAATATGAAACGCAGTACTAAACCCTCTGCCCTTTCATCAAGAAAGATAAAGCTTTCCCAAAAACTCAGGGAAGCATTCACTTTGATCTCATTGGTTACCTATAACCTTTGAAATCATTAGAACTATGAATGTCACATGGTCAAACATAGCTGCAAAGGAAGCTGGAAAAGAAAATAGACACCTGAAGATACTGTTGTGTCACATAAAATCCAGGTTTTGTTCAAGTAAGAAGAGGAAAATATGTATTAGATAAGCAACTAACAGTACTTGACATAATGACCTATTCAAAGGGTAGCAAATATTGCCTATTTTCATATATATACTAATTCAACTAGGCTAACAGAGGGCCCAGTAAGACCCTTACACAAGTATTTGAAAAATAAACTTAAATAATTTATAATTAGTATAATGGGTGTTCTTAGTACAGTGGGTACTTTTAAAGTGCTTTGTGGCTTTTGATGAAAATTGTCTTAGTATTTAAAACTTTTTCTTATCCAATTTTTGCCCCATTAAATTAGCCATGCTGGTAAAGAAAGGCATCTTATTCCATTTTGTATTGCTATAAAAGAATACTTGAGGCTGGATAATTTATAAAGATGAAAAGTTCATTTGGTTTACAATTCTGGATGGCTGGAAAGTTCAGTATTGGGCCTCAGCATCTGGTGGGGGCCCTCGAGCTGCTTCCAGTAATAATGGAAGGCGAAGATCATGTGACAAGAGAGGAAAGAAGAGAAGGGAGGAGGTACTAGGTTCTTTCTATCAACCAGCTCTCAAAAGAACTAAGAGAAAGAACTCACTTACCCTTGAGGGAACACATTAATCTATTCATAAGGGATCTGGCTGTATGACACAAACACCTCCGATTAGGCCCCACCTCCAAATTGTATCCCACTGGGGATGAAATTTCAAAAAGAGATTTGGAGAGAACAAACAATCTATATTTAAACCATAGTAAAATGATTGGCTTTGCAAAAGCAAAATATACTGAGTGTATTAATATTTTACCAATTTCCAGCCAGGAGAGTATGAATGTTGCATTATTAGATTGCTTTGAAACAAAGCATAATTCTTAATTTAGAAGTTTAAATTCAGATGTTAAAGTTGCATATTTAATACCCATTTTTAGACTGCATTCTAGCCTGAGCAATAGAACAAGAATCCCGTTCTCTCTCCCTCTTTCTCTTCTTCTTTCTCTCTCTCGTACATTCTTTTTTTTCTTTCTTTCACTCTCACTTTCTTTCCTTTTTCTTTCTTTCAAAAAAAAAATGCACAACAATAATAAAACTCTCATTGAAACGACAAACAATTTTATTTCTAATTCCTTATAGGCGTTCACAATGTTTTAACAATGTAGTTTTGACTAAATGGAAGTAGTCAAAACCTGTGAGATTGGAAATAGGATTTATAAAATATAAACGACTCATAGTAGGATCTCACATTGCCAAAAAAATAATAATGATGAATTCAAACAATCCTGATTTCCTGATTTGCAAGATTGATAAATTCTTTCTAGGAAGAAGTTGCTTAACTCAGAAGCTCCCATGGTTGTTTTTCTATTCTAAATCTTCTGGGATGTATAGATGTCAAGAAGCCAAAAGAGTTTAAATCAATTTTTTCTTCCACTAATGCCATACCTCTTAATTTTTTTCTCTTCCTTCAGGTTTTCTCTGTCTATGCAGATTGTTCCTTACCTCTCTCCCCTCATCCATTCTTTTTCCTTCTCATCTTACCAATCTACCAATTATTTTCCTTTTGAATTTCCTTGAAGATTGCTCCAGGTCTCTGTCAGAGGGTCAGCAGCAGAGCCAAGGGGAACAGATCTGGCTGCATAACTCTGAGGCAGGGTACTGTCCCCACACCATTGTAATTCAGAGTTTGGCTGGTACATGAGTAAAAACCCAAGTTACTAAAACACTGCCTTAAGAGATTTATAATTTCAGTTTGGGTTTTTGTTTATTTGTTTTAGAAGAGTTTTCAGCTCTTTGCCACTTTTTCTTACTCTCATTTTCTCTTTTTCTCGTTTTAAGTTTAGTTGTTTTTAGATATTTGATACCAAATGATTTAAATTAAACTTAATTTATGATGACTGATAGAATTTTCAATTTTAGAAAATGGAAAGGCTGCTGAGTAAATGCCAGCTCCCTTCCCTCCCCACAGCCACCCACACAAACCTATTTATCCAGCACAAGGCCACATTAATACATTCTGATAAGGACTACGAAGAAGTAAGGAATTTTTCCAAATAAAACTCCCCTTTGTTCTTTTTTAGGCCTCTTTAAGTAGTCAAAATGTGTGTCATTAAGTTAATCTTTAAAATGCCTCTTTAAATGACTAACAATTCTCATTTCAACTGTTACAGCATAAAATGTAAATTTAATTATATACATAGAAATAGCCTTCTTCCTTTATACCTGATAATGATAAAGTCATAAGCTGCCTTAAATTTATCTCTCTGCTTAGCCATTTGCAACATAGTTTATTGTAGATATTAACTGCTATTTAATGAAATTACATATAAAATTAAGTAAGTGCTCAGTCCTCCAGAGGTGAAATGGTAGTAATTCAGACCTTAACTCAAAAACCTCTTGAAAATACTAGGGTTCCAACTTAGTTCTGGTAATGTGAATCAACTGCAAACTATCCGAATACTTCACCCCTACCCATCACTCTCCATATTTCTGTATCATAATAGCAGAGCCTTAAGGCACAACATTGACTTTCTGAGAGCAAAAATGTCTTAAATATACGAACTCGATACTTTTTAGTTTATTCACGTATTCTTTCCCTGATGTAATATATGGATCCTGTTTATGTTTGGCTTAATTTAGGAAGAAAAAGGTCACTGAGAAATAGGTTGCCATAATTGAGTCAGCCAGGGCTGAAGAACAGTAATCACTTTAATAATCAATTAAAGTTCAATTCCTGAAACAAATCAAATAATTTAAGAGGAAAAGTGAGAAGGAATCTAATGGCTTGAAAATTAGAATTTACTGATTTTAAAAGTTTTTTTTTACTGGAATTAGAAATTGATAGCAGGAGGCAGACAAATTTATAAGCAGACAAGGGTGGGTCCCTGGTGAAACCCGACCTTCAAGCCAAAGACAGCTTAATGCCTGAAAACTGAGCTGTCAACATCCACAGTTGGAGAGAGAATTTCCTCAATGCCTTTTAGCCAATCGAATGGTGCTTCTTCCAGCCCATGGACCAATCAGCACTCCGCCTCCATCTTCTGAGCCTGTAAAAACCCCAGACTCAGTCACACATTGAGACTACCCACCTTTGGGTAGGGGCTACACACTTCAGTTCCCTTCTTGTGTCCAGAGCTGTTCTTTCACTCAATAAAACTATCCTCTGCCTTGCTCACTTTCTGGTTGTCCACGTAACCCCATTCTCTTTGGATGTGAGACAAGAACCCAGGACCCACTGACGGGTGGGTGTGAAAGGAGCTATAACACTGTAGCTCCCCTGCCCTCCACTGGCACTGTATGGCCGCACTACATGACAGGAAGCAGTGGTGGGGCTGGGCCAGCCAGGAGCCATGGGCTGAGGCAGGGTGGCACTGAACGAGCTCTAACACAAATGAACTGAAACATGTCCCTCCTGCTTGCAGCACTGTGGGCAGTCGGAAGGAGAGAGAGCTGTAACGATTCTTTGGGGCACAGATCTCAGGACTGAGAGCCATAACACCCCTTGGGGGTCTGCAGTTGCTGGCATCTCCTAGTTTTGGGGCACCGCTGCATCCCCCTAATCCAGATGCCAGTACCCAAAGCAGAAGATGGTCACAGCATCCCCAGGCCAGCCACAGGCTTAGCACAGAGCCATGGTAGGTGTGGAATCCAGGCCAGTAGCATAAGCTGAGTGCAGCCAGCCACGCCAAGTGGGTGGGGCAAGCCCAGCAGCGAGCCGGGAGCCAAGCAAGGTCTAGGCAGCAGCACCACTGGCTGCAAAGATTTCCAGCTGGTGAAGTGGCACCAAGAGAATCCTGTGTCAAAATGACTTGAGGTATAATCTAGAACAGACTCCTCACTTTGTAATGTCTGAAATCCAGAGAGGCAGAGACATGCTTGCAGTCCCAAGCTGTTAATTGCCAAATCTAGACTTGAATGAGGGTCGTTTTCCTACAGATTTCCCACTGAAGCTTGTGGCCCCTGACATAATGTCTAAACATTTTTCAGTAGTTACTACTTGGACTAGGTAATATATTCAGGATGATTTTTAAAGTTGGTAATTTTCCTTCATAGGTGAAAAATTAAACAGTATGAAAATGATGATTATCTTTCAGGTGGTTTTTAACTGAGAGAATGTATATAATAATATTAATGTGAATAAATATCCAAAGTCAAGCTGTTTCCAAAAGTATCTGTGACAAGTATTCACAACTAGTAAGAATGCTCAAATTAATGTTAATGTCTCTCCCTCTGTTGGTTTATCACTTGCCAAATGTGAATTCTCTCCCCAAATACACACATGAATTGGCTGCTGATGATTATTTGACAGGACACATTTTACCTGCAGCAATATTCAACATTTTACTACTGCAACATTATTTGAAAGATAATCAATACTTTTTTCTAAAGCTCCAGGCACTAGACGTTAATCATATGCAACACTGCTAGATGAAAAATATAAAGTCAGATTTACATGTTTCTGGCATGCTTTAAAATGATAATAGGGTTATGATTATCAGGTAAGATTTGCTATTGAACCATGAGGTTTTGGATTAGCTGTTAGGACATGGGAGTTTCAGCAAACATAGATTGTGCTTCTGATCATATTTTCACGCTTAATGAGATGGTCGATGTCAGGTTAGCTAAAAGAATGACTGAGAACTCTATTTTGGCTCAGAAAGGCAGAAAAAGGAAAAAGAAAGAGAATTTAACAGAAATCATCTAGGAACTAAGATCTTGCTTTTGGCTCAATTTAATAGATGAGAACTTGAATAGGAAACTCATATATCCATCCAGAGATTCAAAATTATCCTAATATAAGGAGACTTTTAGACCAAGAGAAGAAAGCTTATATGTGATTAAACTGAAATTTGCTTGGGATAATTATTCACCATCAGTCACACAATTTAGACCTAAAATTCACAGGTGCAGGAAACCAGGATTACATTATCTTTTTCAAAATGCTTATTCAGTAAGTTAAATATTATAGAATAGTTGATTGTAAATGCTTCTAAGAACTTAAAAATTACATCCTTTCTCTTGATTATGTGTTTTTAAACTTGATTCTTGGGATTAGTCAAGCTATTATGATCACATTTCACAGAGATGACAAAGACAGGAAGCTAATATGCTAACGAAAGATTAACTTTAATTATGTTCTTCTATGGTTTGTGTATTTTTTAAATGTAGACATTCATGTTGCATCTATCATATGTCATTCAGACTCAATCAACAATTCACTTCTTTAAACTATTCACAATAAACTAAAGCATTTATTAGCATGCTGGTTGATTTACATTTTAAACCTAATTCTCCATCCAACACTTCAATGTAAAACTGAGCACTGGAATAAACAGCATTAGCTTTTCCTTGCTAAAATAACAAGTTTGCCTTTAAAATAGTTTACTGTTGTAACCTATGAATATGCTTGTAATATGCCTTGTAAATATGCCTTGTTAACTGATTAATGAAATGTTTATAATTGCAAATTGTAAATTAGACTGAGGCAGATGGGTAGATAAATGCATCTATTTGAAATGTACTTCCTATTGCATTCATCTAGGCCTTACATGGGGCTTGGTTAATAATAAATTTTCAGGTAATTCAGGGTGATTTTCTGCCCTGAGCACAGATCACACACTGCCAGCTTTAGTGACTGAAATGAGCATTGTTCTCCACCTCTACCCTCACCACATTAACTCAAAATTTATGTTTTGGCTCATTTTTCCAGAATGGTGCAATCAGCAGGTGATCACCTCAGGAATAAAACCAATGTCTTTATTCCAATTGTATTTGTTTTTCCCAGACTCCTAACCTGATGGCTTGTGGAAACATATGGCCTACATACTCACTATGAATGTTAGTTAGATTTCATAAATATTCCTCCCTTTTGTACCTATTTTCTTAATAATCCCTTTGAGACTTCAGTCCTCATTCGTTTACTTAGCATACATGCCACAAAGGCTGGCTAAACACAGCCATGACAGGATATTCCACAGGAAAGCCCGTTCTACACGGGAGACAGATAAACATGACATTTCACTGAATGCAGTAGAAAGAGTACTGACCTGGTGGTTTGAACAAAAGAAGCAACGATTACTCGAGCTGGAAGAAGGAGAAGTCATTTGAAATGGTTTCAAAGATTAAGTGGAATTTGTCAAATGTTTCAGATTGACATAGCATTTCAGGCAAAAGGGAAAGTTTGAAGAAATAACATGGAGATTAATTTCCCTTTCTTAAAATTTAACATATCTCAAACTACATCATGACACCTACTCAGAAAATTGAGTACATTAAAAAATCATTCCTAATGTAGATACTTAAAAAAAATATTTTAATTGGTATCATAAAAATAAAAGTTAAATGATGCAGATAGAAAAGATCCTCTTGGGAGAAATCAAGTAGATAAAAAAAATACCTTGGTGTTGATGACTTCAAATCAATTTAAAATTTCTCTTTTAAACTTTTTTTTCTAATTTTACTTTTATTTTTTTAGATTCAGTGGGTACCCATGCAGGTATGCTACATGGGTATATGGCATGATGCTGAGGTTTCAGGTATGAATGCAGTCCTGAGTTGAGTACCCAATAGGTAGTTTTTCAGTGCATGCCCTTTCTTTTCCCTTTCCTAGTAGTTCCCAGTGTCTATTGCCACCTCTTTATGTCCATGAGTACTCAATGTTTATCTCCTACTTATAAGTGAGAACATCTGGTATTTCTGTTCCTGTGTTGATTCGCTCAGAATAATGGTCCCTAACTGAATCCATGTTTCTGCAAAGGACATGATATTGATCTTTTTTACGGTTATGTAGCATTCCATGGCGTCTATGTCCACGTTTTCTTTATCTAGTCCACTGTAGATGGGCACATACATTGTGTCTTTTCTATTGTGAATAGTTCTGCAATGAACATATAAGAGTATGTGTCTTTTTTGATAGAATGATTTATTTTCCTTTAAGTATATACTCAGTAATGGGATTGTTAAGTAAAATGGTAGTTCTGTTTTAAATTCTTTTAGAAATCTCCAAACAGCTTTCCAAAGTGGCTGAAATAATTTACAGTCCCACCAACAGTGTATTAGCATTCCCTTTTCTCCACAGCCTCACCAGCATCTGCTACTTTTTTATTTTTATTTTTTATTTTTTGAGACGTAGTCTCCCTCTGTTTCCCAGACTGGGGTGCAGTGGCATGATCCTGGCTCACTGCAACCTCCACCTCCTGGGTGCAAGTGATTCTTCTGCCTCAGCCTCCCAAGTAGCTGGGATTACAGGCATGCACCAACACACCTGGCTAATTTTTGTATTTTTAGTAGAGATGGGGTTTTACCATGATGGCCAGGCTGGTCTCAAACTTCTGACCTCAAGTGATTCTCCTTCCTCAGCCTCCTAAAGTGCTGAGATTACAGATGTGAGCCACTGTGCCTGGTCATATTGTTTTTTTGACTTTTTAATAATAGCCATTCGGACTGATGTGAGATAGTATCTCATTGTGGTTTTTATTTTCATTTCTTTGATAATTAGTGATGTTGGGCATTTTTTCATATGTTTGTTGGCTGCTTGTCGTCATCGTTTGAGAAGCATCTGTTTCTGTTTTTTGCCCCTTCTTTTGTGAAGTTATTTGGTTTTCACTTATTGAATTGTTTATGTTTCTTACAGATTCTAGATATTAGACTTCTGTCAGAACCATAGCTCATGAATATTTTCTCCCATTCTATAGGCTGTTTATTGTATTGATAGTATCTTTTGCTGTACAGAAGCTCTTTAGTTTAATTAAGTCCTTCTTGTCAATTTTGGTTTTGTTGCAATTGCTTTGGAAGATCTAGTCATAAACTATTTCCCAGTGCCAATGTCCAGAATGGTGTCTCCTAGGTTATTGTTTAGAATTCCTATAGTTTGAGGTCTTACATTTAAATCTTTAATCCATCCTAAGTTAATTTTGTATATGGTAAAAGGGAGGGGTCTAGTTTCATTCTTTTGCATGGCTAGCTTTTTCTCCCAGCACCATTTATTGAATAGAGAAAGGGAATCCTTTCTCTATAGCTTGTTTTCATCAACTTTGTTGAAGATCAGATGACTGTGGGTGTGCAGATGACTGTGGGTGTGCAGCTTTATTTCTGCCTTTCCTATTTTGTTACATTGTTCTGTGTCTGTTTTTGTATCAGTACCATGCTGTTTTGGCTACTGTAGCCTCATAAAAAATAGTGTGAAATCAGATAATGTGATGCTTCCAGCTTTGTTCTTTTTGCTTCAGATTGCTTTATCTAATTGAGCTCTTCTTTGGTTACATATAAAATTTAAAATAGTTTTTTTTCTGATTCTGTCAAATATGGCATTGGAAGTTTGATAGGAATAGTGTTGAATCTGCAGATTGCTTAGGGCCATGTGGCCATTTTAATTATGCTGATTTTTCCAATCCATGAGCATAGAATATTTTTCCATTTGTTTGTGTCCTCTATGATGTCTTTCAGCAGTGTTTTGTATAATATTCTCCTTACAGACATTTTGGTTAAATGTATTCCTAGATAACTTAGTTTTTTGTTGCTATTGTAAATAGGATTGCAATTCTGATTTGACTCTTAGCTTGAACACTATTGGTGTATAAAAATGCTACTGATTTTTGTACATTGCTTTTGTATACTAAGACTTTTTTCTCATTTGTCTGAATCATCTATGGTTTGTTTTAGCAGGATCTTGTAGTTCCCCTTGTAGAGATCCTTCACCTCCTGGGTTAGATGTATTCCTGGATATTTTACTTATGTTTTTGGTAGCTATTGTAAATTGAGTTGTGTTCTTGATTTGGCTCTTATCTTGAATGTTACTGATGCATAAAAATGCTACTGATTTTTGTACATTGATTTTGTGTCCTGAAACTTTACTGCAATTGTTTATCAGTTCCTACAGCCTTTTGATGGAGTCTTTATGATTTTATAGGTATAGAATTATATATATGTCAGCAAAGATAATTTGGTTTCTTCTTCTCTTATTTGGTTGCCTTTTCTTTCTTTCTCTTTTCTGAGTGCTCTAGCTAGGACTTCTAGTGTTACGTTGAATAGGAGTGGTGAGAGTGGCATCCTTGTCTTGTTTCAGTTCTTCAGGAGAATGCTTCCAGCTTTTCTCATTTGGTATGATGTTGGTTGTGGGTTTTTCATAGATGGGTCTTATTATTCTGAGGTATGCTCCTTTGATGATTGGTTTGTTGAGGGTTTTGTTCATGAAGGGATGTTAGATTTTATCAAATTTCAAATGTGTTCTAAAGCAAGAGATGGATACAATTCAGGGTATGTAGCTATTTACTTTTGTGCCCATTATATCTTTGTGACACTCTGGAATTTTTCATAAACTTTCCTTGCCACTCTTGAAATATGTCTACAAAGGAATATTGAACAAAGTCATAAGATGTTTGCGAAAAGAGTATAAAGTGGGTGGGAAGGACAGGAGAGAGTTGCACCTAATTGACAAAGGTTTTCTCTGAAATAAATTTTAAAACTAGTTACAAATATTATGAAACCTGCTTAAATAAAGAAGACTTGAGTTTGAATCTAGGTGCTTTCCATATCTTTGACTTGAGCCCTTGAGTAAAGTACTAATTCTATTTATTTAAAATAATAATAATAATAATAATAATAATACCTATCATGCCCAATTCGCTCAGTCGGTTAAGTATTTATTATGCACTCTACTCATTTGTACATTCTAACTGAGCCTTATAGTAGGTAAGTGTGGTATGTGAATACGCTCTAGATCAGAGGCATCTAATATCGCATGAATGAGTAACAACCTTCAAATATTCACCAAGAGCCTGCCAGATAATCCAGTAGACCCTACCGTACCATAATCTGTGTCTCTATTTTGCAGCTCATGATCCCTTAATCTCAATATTGGCTCTAACTCCCTCGCCTTCAAAGTCCAAATGGACATGTTTCTCCATCTCTATCCTTCCTTTCTGCCTCATCCTCTTGCCATGCACCCAAAGCTGAAGAAAGAGATTCTCACTTCATCTCACTCCAAAACCACATCCTGGTTGGGACAATAGGTACAGAGCTGCTGTGGAATGGTCAGAAAACTACAGTATGCAGTGGCTGCAGGTCCTAAAATGGTCACATCCCAGGAGCTCGTTTTCTAATTGGTGACATATAAACAAATTATTATGATTTATGGATTTGACATGAGTGTTTTCAAAATATATATCTAGGGAGAATGAGGATGAAGTAATTATGAAAGAAGAGCTTTTGAGAGGGAGGAGAAGTGTCAAATTTCAGGTCAAGGAAGGAAAAATGCCAAAGCACCATGGAAAAGAACATTGTGTGTACAGGCAACTACATACATTCTTCTGACAGGGACAAAACAGATAATTTCTACACTTATTTCTCCAAGTATTCGTAATTTGGGGTAAAATATGAGTTGGGACATTAGTTAGGTGACTCAAATTACTGTCAAGAATTATAGTAGCAGGTGAGAATAGATCATCGACAAGATAAAAGATTGCCACGTGACGTTCTTTCAAAATGCAATTGAGATTAAAAATTTAAAGACTGTTCATGGTTTTGTAATTTCTCCAGAATCATTTATTAATACAAGAATCAAAGACTAAGTCAGAAGATAGGCAGACACAATGAGGTCACAGCACAGATTTAATAGAGGATAACAAAAAAGATGAGTAAAAACAGGGGAACTGGGGACAGGAAGAGGTTTCCTGTTTCAAATTATGTGACTATGGATGCACTTTATAGGCTCTAAATCCCTATTCAGATGAGAGCTATGGTTTTCATTATTATTCCAATAATATGTATATGTTTCCTTTAATCCCTTGGAAAATGGCTATAGGTGACAACCAGGTAAGGAAAGAACATACTTAGGACATGTGCTTGCATTCCAGTTCAACAAAAGCTTACAAAGTGTCTAGAATTATCGACTACGGACGACAAATATAAGTAGAGAATTCCAAACTAATATGCCAAGAACTACATCAAAATGAGGATATGCATTTAGTCCAATCTTCCTAGAGGAGATGACTGAAGAAATTTTAAAATATAAGTAGGATTTAGTCAGAGAGCTAGAAGGACATTTCAGGCAGAGGGAGCTGCATGGGAAAGGGCCAGGAGACTGGAAAGAGCATTTAACTAAGTTACTGAATCCAAGAAAATACTTTGCACTAGAATATTCATACTATTTATAAGGCGGAGAAAAGCCTAGAAGAAGGAACATCATGAATTATTGTTCAGAACATCACTTCTCTGCTTCTTCCCTCTGTGAACATGGTATATTTCACTGTCCCACTGATTTTAGGATTAGCCATGTGATTAACTGTGACCTACGGAATGTTAGCAGAAGCGCGAAGACATGAATTGTGCTCACCCAATGGCTACTTGCTGTCTTTCTCCTCTGCCAGTGTACTAAGATCATGCTGTTAGCCCACTGCCTCAATGAGAATGGAAAACATGGGGAAGAATCCATCCAACCCACAGATTTGAGCCCTGGAAGCAAGCCCAGCTAAGTCTAGCCTAGATCCACTAACCTTAAGCTGGCTGGTAGACATGTGAGTGATTTAAATGATTCATATCTTAAACCTCCCAATGTTAGAGCGGATGCTATGCAGCAACAGCTGCCCATGCATTGCTGAACATAGCTGTCTGTTGAAGGAATTTAACAGAATAGCTGTCTGTTAAATTTATTATTTTTTGCTTCACATGACTTGCAAATTTGTCACTTACTTTTGTATTAAAGAGAATTCTACAAATTAAATCATATATGTAAAATATTATTTATGAAGTGAGAATGTCTCAAAAATTATATGTTACTTTTCCTCTTAAACAACGTTCAGTCTTTTTATCTTTGTTTAAATGAATTTTGTTGTGTATATTTAATGTATCAAACATGTCATGACATATATATAGATAGTAAAAGAGTTATTAGAGTGAAGCAAATTAACATTATCTCATATAAGTATTCATTTCCCCCCACCTACCCATGACAAGAGCAAACATAATATAATCACTTAAAAAAATCCCAAATACAATACTCTATTATTAACTATAGTCCTCACGTTGTACATTAGATCTTTAGTTTCATTAACTTTACCTTGAGGGTTGTTTTACACTACTGTACTGTCATTATCAATTGTCTTTGATGGCCCTCAGGCAGTGAACTAAAATCTTCTTTATTCCTAAGGCTTCTTTTCAACACATGGTCTTGGTTACTGTCTCAGGAAAACAGAAGGCCCAGGTGGGAAGCAGAAAAAAACAAGTTTTAGGTACAGGGAGATTTGATTTAATATACTTAGATAATTATATAAAAGTCCTTACTACCATGGCTGATGTATAGTAATAGATGATTAAGAAGTATTCCGTTCATTCTCACAGCGCCCCCTAGTATTCCCGTTAGCCAGTTTTGGAAAAGCTCCCTTTAAGGTTTTCAAGTTCATGATCATTTGCATTTTGATGGGCCAAGGTATATCGGGCTGTTTCTTTATTAGTGCAATTAAGCAAAAAAAAAAAAGTCAGGACAATTCTGGCTTTTTGGATTTTGATGAAATTTTCAGTCTGTTTTGACATTTGAGTTGCTGATTTTCTGTGATCTGTCATTTACAAGTGCTGCAATGAATAAGTGAGAGCCATTAAACAGCTGCACAATTTGGGGGACTTTTCACAGCCCAGTCGTAGGACTCAGCAGGAGATCAGTAAGGATTAGACACAAAGAAACAGGCATTTTAATTTGAGTAATATTAACATTCACAAACTGTCATATTATGGAAATCATTGGGAGTGTGTGTGCTCTGCTATTGAAGCAAAGGCAGAAAAGATAACAACAGGAGCTTAGAATTTGCAGGATGCCCTCAATGGCTGGAAGATAATACACTCAGGTGAGCCTGAAAAGTGGCATTCAGGAGGAACAAATTTGGGACTGAAGGAGACACTTAGAGGAATCCCCTGAAAACTTTCAGGTTCTCCAAAGCACCTTTGTCCTGTTAAAAGACCTCTCTATGAAGAGGCTGCTATATTCTGGTCCTGGGCAGTTAGCTAGCAATGCTTCTTTATTGAGAAAAGAACATTATGGAGACACGAGGATAATAAATCTATGGCACAGTTCCTTACTTCAGGGATTCTTGAAACTATACACACAGGACCTACACTAAAACAACAACTTAAGTACACATGAAGGAATACCATGTAATTGAACTTAATTCAATCAGGATAGCTTAATACAGCTCAAATTTCATTTTAGAAAAAATAGCAATATAACAATAAAGTTATCAAAAATATCAAGCCAGGCTAATTATGAATAACCCCTTGTAAGAAATTAACTTTGAGATGAGTTTTGACAAAAATGAAAGATAAGGATCGGTGTAGAGGGTGGAAAATGTGTGAACAAGAAAATGACAATAATAACAGCATATCTAAAAGTGCTAAGACAAAACCAGAGGGTTCAAAGAAGAAAAAAAAAGCATATAAATGCTACAAAATCAATCTTGTGCAACCTCACAGTTGTTGATACAGTTTTAAATTTTTGTAAGGGCGCCGTGACCACTAATCTGGTAACACCCCTGCTAAATCCAATCCCTTCACTCCCTTGTAACTTCTGAAATCAAAGACTCGTGCAATTCCACAGAGGAGGCCCACTTAGAAGCAGAATTGAAGGTCTCCAGAGTTATATGGTAGCTATGAGATGTGGTAGGGGGTCAAAATGACAATAACTGGACTTCTCTGACTAGTGAGTCTCCAATTAACAACACTCATCTTTTAATTATAATTTCCTGGTAAGATCATTGAGAAAGGAGAGTTCGTGTCTACTGTTTTACAATACATATGAAGACAGCACTGTAAATAACTTTCTCTTAATCTCACAAAAATCCCTCTACTCCCCACCCTACCATGAAAATCAGCTTCATCCACATGCACAATAGCCAACAAAGTAAAACAAGCCCTTCTAGTTGATAACTGAAAAGAATATAAAGTTTGCTCCTGAACTCACCCAAAAGAAGTGCCCAAAAAAATGTGAATATGTAAAATTCTGATAAATCTTCTCTGTACTTACAGTTTAATTTCATGAAGATATCAGTTCTTTTGTCTTTATTTTCTATTATTTTTCAATCATCCCTTAGCATTTTGTACTTGAGGGTCTTTGTCTCTTCAGAACAAGAAAATGATCATTTGACACCTGATGCTTAAATAAACCTGAAGAGGAGTCATTAAAGGAATCTCTCCATAAGGCTAAGACTCATATATGTATCAAAGAGTGAGCATTCTAAGAATTAAACATATCCTTCTTTTCTATTATTTTATTATTGCTTTCAACATAATGATGATGTTTGGGCTTCTCTGATATTAATGTGTATTTATAAAAGGCAGATGTTTGTATTCTTCAATATTCTTCAATCTAATGATATACGAAGCAGCAAAGTTATTAAGCATGTTCATGAAGGAGAAATACAAGTGGTGCAAAAACAGTCTCAGGAAATAGAATTGATCTTTTTAATTTTTCCAATCTATACATCTGACAAAGGTCTAATATCCAGAAATCTACAAGGAACTTAAACAAATTTACGCAAAAAAATAAAATAAAATAAAATAAAATAAAAAGTGGGAAAGGACATGAATAGACACTTCTCAAAAGACGACATGACATTAATGCAGCCAACAAACATGAAAAAAAGCTCAACATCACTGATTATTAAAGAAATGAAAATCAAAACCACAATGAGACACCATCTCACACCAGCCATAATGAAAATTATTAAAACATCAAGAAACAACAGATGCAAAGAAATAGGAATGCTTTTAAACTGTTGGTGGGAATGCAAATTAGTTCAACCATTGTGGAAGATGGTGTCAAGATTAATCAAAGATCTAGAACCAGAAATACCATTTGACCCAGCAATCCTATTAGTGAGTACATACCCAAAGGAATATAAATCATTCTATTACAAACATGCATGCACATGTCTGTTCATTGCAGCACTATTCACAATAGCAAAGACATGAAATCAACACAAATGCCCATCAATGATAGACTAGATAAAGAAACTGTGGTATATATACACCATGGAATACTATGCAGCCATTAAAAAAATGAGATAATGTCCTTCTCAAGAACATGGATGGAGCTTGAAGCCATTATACTCAGCAAACTAACACAGGAACAGAAAACCAAACACCACATGTTCTCACATATAAGTGGGAACTGAACAATGAGAACACATGGACACAGGAAAGAGAACACCACAAACTGGGCCCTGTCAGGGAGTGGGGTGGAAAGATGGAGGGCATTAGGAAAAATAGCTAATGCATACTTGGCTTAATACCTAGGTGATGGGTTGATAGGTGCAGCAAACCATGGCACACATTTACCTATGTAACAAACCTGCACATCCTCCACATGTATCCCAAAACTTAAAATAAAACTAAAATTTTTTAAATGACATTTTTATAGCTTAATGATTTGTGAAAATTAATAAAGCTTCTATATCCTGGAAAAAGTACCACTTCTCACACTTTAGAGTAAGATATATTCTTAGCAAAAAAAAAAAGAGTCTATTACTTTAGAAAACTTAACTAGTGAGGTTACAAAGACAGCAATTTAGGAGAGAGGAGTCCTTATTCAAGAAATTTTGCAACAGCAGATGTTGCTTAAAACATGATCACAGAGTATCAACAGCAAGATGTACAGTGGGATAGCAGATAGAAAGGGAACATGGCAGAGTACAATAAAGAAGGAATTTAAAAATGAAATGATATAATAAGATGGCAACAATAACAGTATCAAATTATGATTCTGTTTTGTGGGGTGAGTTTTACTGGCCAGACACCTGTCCTTCCCCAGGAACATCCCCGTGCAAGTACTTCTGCCCCGATCTCACCTGTACATCACTGCTGCATTAGGTACCATGCATCCTGCTCTGATAATAACACTCCCTTGCCTTGTGGTTTTGAGAGATCTTGAACTATTGATTTATTGAACAGAATTTATACTCTTCAGTTACCAATCCCATATATTCTGTGGGGCCTTATTTTTCTTTCAGTAACTGCCATATAAAATTCTCTGCTCGAATCACCTCAGCCTTTTTTTTTTTTTTTTTGGTATTTCTTTAATTTCGTTTTTTTTTTTTTTTTTTTTTGGCTGTGGTTAAACACAAATTAAAAG
>CAUYLG010015349.1:0-167403 GCA_963573385.1 Cacajao melanocephalus
CTGGGCAGTAGAACAAGAATCCTGTTCTCTCTCCCTCTTTTTCTTCCTCTTTCTTTCTCTCGTACATTCTTTTTTTTTCTTTCTTTCACTCTCACTTTCTTTTCTCTCTTTTCCTTTCTTTCAAAAAAATAAAATAAAAAAAAAAAAAAAAAAAAAAAAAAATAAAATAAGAAAAAATATCGATAATCCCCCTTAAACATTAACATTTTTTTTCTTTTTAGTAGAGACAGTATCTCACTATGTTTCCCAGGCTAGTCTAAAATTCCTAACCTCAAGTGATTTTACAACCTCAGCCTCCCTAACTGCTAGGATTATGGGCATGAGCCACCATGCCCAGCCAACATTGGCATTTTTTTCTCCCAGCATTTTTGGTAAAGAATATATATACACACACATACCTACACTATTAGGCACATATATTTACTAAATAAAACAAAAATGTACTCTGTAGCCTGTTTTTATTTTTTTAAATTTTAACAAAAGCATGTCTTTCCTATTCTCAGCTGTGTTCAAATTGGATGTACTGTTTATCCCTGAGGACCCAGCAGCTTGCCTCTCTGAAATGTTCTTTTGTGTCCATATTTGATATTGAGAATTTTAGTTTGTAAAAGAGTAGCTTTGGCAAAGCCATGATGAGGGATAGAGGAGTTGGTCACCTAGAGAGCAAATGTTTGGAAAATACAGGCACTAATCATGGTTGAAGGTGTTGTGAACCATTTAGAATCCCAGGAAAAAGGTCTTAATTCAAAAAGTTTCTTTTAAGTCTGTGTGTCCTGACCTGTGGGAAAATACTTGGCAGAAGATTTACAGTCGTACTGTCTTTGTAAAGAAACACTTTGGAGAGAAAGAAAAAAAATTCACATCCAGGTAATATAGGTGATTTAGTTGTGAATATCTAATACATAAAACCTGGATGTAAGACTTGAAAAAAATATTTATTCTTCCTACACTGGGAGCAATGTAAGAGTTTTCAGATGTTGGATGCTTTAGATTTAGCTCAGGCTCTCGGGAATGGCATGAATTAGAGCTCTGCATTTTCAGTTTTTCTATAGAGACCACATATGTCATATCACTAAGGGAAAGCAACCCATAGTAACAACAAAAAAGACTTGCAAAATGATTGTATTTTTGCGAGTCAACACCTTTTCTCAAATCCATTGTTCTTTCTTTAAAGCAGTCAAACAAATTACATGATTATGATATATCATGTAACTAGGAGAATCTCTTTGTTTGGGGTAAAAGAAATCAATACAAGAAGCTCTTGGAATGTCCTTTTTCTCTCTCTCTCTTTAGCAGCTCCTTATGTATGGCTTTAGAAATGCTGATTCTACATGAAGAATGACAGTGATTCATGCTGAGGTCCAGCCTTGTTAGACTCCTAAGTGCTCTCTGAAAATCTTTGACACTGATACTGGTTATATTTATCTAGAAGAGGTAGTAGTTGGTTTAATACAGAAATATAGTTGTAAATTTTTCATCAGATAAATTTAATATTCAAAGCTTTGTATGGGGCATGTTGTTTTTTTTGTTTTTGGGAGACAGTCTTGCTTTGTTGCCCGGGCTGGAGTGCAGTGGCACAGTCTTGGCTCACTGCAACTTTTGCCCTCCAGATTCAAGTGATTCTCCTGCCTCAGCCTCCCAAGTAGCTGGGATTACAGGCACATGCCATCATGCCCAATTAATTTTTGTATTTTTAGTATAGATGGGATTTCACCATGTTGGCCAGACTGGTCTTGAACTCCTGACATCAGGTGATCCACCCACCACAGCCTCCCAAAGTGCTGGGATTACAGGCATGAGCCACTGTGCCTGGCATTGGGCATGTTTGTTTGTTTTTTATTTATTTAAGTAGGTTAACTTAAATTTAAAATAACAATAAAGGCTATTCCTAAGTTCCCTGGTATAACTTCATATTCCGCAGTTGCCATCCTCTCAATGCTGCCTTCTCTGAGCATTTTATTGAAAATTACAACCTTTCCCACAGTGCTCCTACTTTGTTACCTCCTCCCCTCCCCCTCACGACTCCCCTTTCCCTTCCCTTCCTTCTTCCCCTTTCCTATCCCCCTTCCTGCCTTCTTCCTTTCCCCTTTCCACTTTCCTCCCCCTTCCCCTTTCTTCCCCCTGCCCCTCCCATCCCCCTTCCCCTTTCCCATTTCTTTCTCCTCCCCCTTCCGTTCTTCTTTTTCTCTTTCCCACTCCCTCCTTCCCTTCCCCCTTCCCCTTTCCTCAGTGAAGTGGCTTGGTCGTGGCCCACTGCAGCCTCAACCCCCTGGGCTCAAGTGATAAACCCCCTGGGCTCACTTGACCTCCAGAGTAGCTAGGACCTCAGGCACATGCCACCACACCCAGCTAATTTAAAAAAATTATTATTTGTAGAAATTAGAGCTTCCTATATTGCCCAGCTGGTCTTTATCTCCTGGGCTCAAGTGATCCTCCTGCTTCGGCCTCCCAGAGTGCTAGGATTAGAGATGTGAGCCACTCTACTTTATTTTCATAGCTTTCAGGCCCTCATGAACAGCCTTCTTTTACTATATACAACCGTTTTTCTATAAGAAATTCTGTCTTACATTGCACAGTCTGCCTCTATTATGTCTAATTTATTGGTTGTTCTAACAAAAATAACTCACTTTACACTTTGCATTATAAGATTACTGAGCTGGACAGAAGTTTATACATATTCTTTCCAATTTGTTGTTCAGCTGTCAATTACCTGCTCACCTGTTCTTCTCCTTCCTTATTTTTCATGGATTCAACCTGCTGTGTTGCAAGGTAATGTTTAAGGCAGTGAGAGTGTTAACAGTGAACAAAACAGATGAAGTTCCCATGTTATGGAGCTTACAATTTAGTAGACAAACAGACAATAAACCAACCAACCAACAACCAAACATTGTATGTGCATGGTGTGCGTGTGTGTGTGTGTATGTGTGAGTGTGCCTGTGCAAACGTGCACCAGACCATGGTAAATGCACAGAAGAAAAAGCCAGGTTTGGGGATAGAGAATGCTGGGAGCTGGTTTTAGATGGGTTGGGTAGATAACACCTCTAGGAAAAGGTGACCTGGAATGACAATTGAACAGCTGAGGGAGTAGCTCTAGGTGGAGGAAAAGGCACTGCAAAAGCCTGTTAAAGGTGGCGGTGAGGGATGTGCCTATTACAGTTGTCGGCGAGGAGGCCGGTGTGCCTGGACCAGAGTGAGTGAGAGGGAAGTAGGAAGTGAGGAAGGATCTGATAGAGGTTGAAAAGAGCCACTTTGGCTGCTGTGAAATAGAGATTGCTTCAGGGCAGGAGTGAAGCAGGGAGACCAGCAGGGAGGCTGTAGAGTGAGAACTCAGGCCTGGATGGAGACACAGAAGGCAGGCACTTCAGATTTGCAGGTGATACAAAGCGTGGCAATGACACTGGCTTATGTTTTGGAAGGCAGAATCAGTTTCCAGAAGTTTCAACCACCTTGTGTAATGAGTCAAAATTACCATAATATTTAACAGGTCATTATAAAGCCTAAGCTCAGGTCTGAAAATTGCCTGTTTAAGAACTGTTGGGGAAGACTTGGGGGTTTTGTTTGATTCCAAAGGCATCATTACCCAACAGTGAGATCTGGTTCTCAAAACATTTAGGTGAATGCAGGTTGCAGATGTAGAAGCTTAAGCTAGAATCATGGGAGGTCAGGGTTCCACTGGACCTTGTGCTCATCAAGCCTCTTGAGGAATCCAGGCCTATGAATGGGTGTTGACCGAAGTGAGTGCAGCAGCCCACTGCACGCATGCATTACAGGGCCAACCTCTCTAGTGATGGAGAGAGAAGCACCTTCTCTCCCGTAGAGACGAGTGAATGTGGTCAGTGTTACTCACCTGATCATCATTTCCCCTGTCTACCAACAGCTTCCCCCTCCACTGATAAGGGAACAGTTGTAGCAATGGTTAGAAGTTGATAATATGAATGGGTAGCGTTCGGATTCTTGCTAAATACCGGATAGTGTTTTAATGATTTGCATGGATAATTGTGTTTGATCCTTGCAACAAACCTATGTGATAGGTGCCACTATAAACCCCATGAAGCAAAATCTTCTCATTGCTGAAATGATAAAACCGTAAACCCTAATATGAGCTAAAGGCCCCTATTTGACTTCTGTTTCTAGGTGATCAGATCCAGTCTTCATTCACACTCTAATGACTCCCAAATTTGTATCTCTAGTTAAGACCAGAATTGTAAATTCAGTCATCTGCAAACATCTCCACGCCATGTCTAATGTGCATCTGAAACTTAATGTGGCCAGTGCTGAGCTGTTACTTACCCCTACAAACTGGTTGATGCAAACGTCCCCAGCCCAGCTGATGGCATCACCGTCCTTCCAGTGTCTCAGACCAAAAGCCTCACCATTGCATTTCATTCTCTCACTTTCTCCCTTTTACTTTTATGTGTTTTTACATTTTCCACATCCAGTCATCAGCTTATCCTGTTGGTTCTGCTTTCACACACCTCTTCCCACCGCCACTCACACCTCCCTCTAACTGTTCTCTCTGGATCACTCTTAGTATACAAGCATGCCAAGCATTCACTCTCCCATCTGCCCAGACGAACCCCCTCCCACCCTAGGTGGGCTCAGGATTCCCCCCCTCCTGTCCTTCAGGTCTGTAGTGAATGAAATAATGGACCTTCAAAAATGTCCACACTATAATCCCCAGAAACTCTGAATATGTTAACTTACATGCAGAAGGGACTTTGTAGAAGTGTTTAAGGTTAAGGACCTTGAGATGAGGGAGATTATCCTGGTTTATCCAGGTGGGCCCAGTGGAATCACGTAAGTCCTTGTAAGTGCAAGGGGAAAGCAGAAGAGTAGGTTAAAGAAATGTGACAAGGTAGCAGCGTGAGCTGCTGTTGCTGGCCTTGAAGATGGAGAAAGGGGCTCATGAGCCCAGAAACGCAAGTGGCTTCTAGGAGCTGGAAACAGCTAGCAAGAAAGTGGGGGCCTCAGTCTCACAACTGCAGAGATCCTATTGCAGGAAGCTGTTCTCACCTAGAACCCCTGCAGTCACACAGCCCTGCCAGTACCTTGATTTTAGCCCATGAGACTGAAACAGAGAAACCAGCCAAGCCCACTGGACTTCTGATCTGTAATACTGTGAGATAAGTGGGTATTGTGTTTACTACAGCAAGAATAGAAAACCGTACAAGAGCTCTGCTCAAGTATTGTTTTACTGTCATGACCTCACCCAGAATTACAGCCATACACTCATCCAGGCCCTCTCTATCCCCATCACCCTGGTTTATTTTCCTCTGTACCACTTATCAACTAATATGCATTAATTTGTGTGTTGTCTTTGTCCCACCCTCCACCCTCATTAAAATGTACGTTAAGCTCTGTTAGGGGTTTTTGTTTGTGTTCATTGTTGTGTCTCCAGTGACTAGCTCTGGACCTGGCATGTGGTAGACCATTAGTACTTGCAGAGAAGTTGAGTGGAGTAAGCCTTTTGCTCCCTCTCCAGCATCCTGCAGAGGTGTCTCCTCACTGGCTGGCTGTAGCACACTCAGCTGCTTCCAGCCTCTCACCTGCTGCTTCAGGCCTTTTGCACATGCTCTGCCTACAGTGCTTGTCCCTTCTCTTTGCCTGCTTTCTCTGTAGTTTATTCTGAAACATCAGCTCTTTAGGAAAAGCTTCCCAGGTTCCTGGGAGAAAATCCTGTCCTCTCTCATTAAAAACTGTTTCCAAGGGATATTCATTTGAGGGGAAAAATAAGCATTTTATATTGAGTATAGCTCCAATAGCCTTTTTTATTTCTTCTCTCTCTAGAGACAGGTTCTCACTTTGATGCCCAGGCTGGAGTGCAGTGGCACAATCATAGCTCACTGGAGCCTCGAGCACTTGGCCTCAAGCAGCTCTCCTGCCTCGGCTGCCCAAGTAGCTGGGACTACAGGCGCTCACCATCGTGCCTGTTTAATTTTTTTTCCCTTTAGTAAAGACAGGGTCTCACTATGTTGCCCAGGCTGGTCTCAAACTCCTGGGTTCAAGTGATCCTCCTGCGTTCAAGCGATCCTCCTGCTTTGGCCTCCCAAAGCGCTAGGATTATAGGCGTGAGCCAACACATCTGGCCCAGATAGCTTTTTAGACATCTTTATAGCACACTTGTGGTCCGTTATAGCAAAACCATAGTCTTAGCCTTCATGGTGCTTACAGAGAATAAATTAGGTGATATTAATATAACAATCAAAACAATTCATAATTATATCATGTTACTTGCTATTTCTTTTGTTATTAATATAGACAATAGCAAAGTGCCTGGCACGTAGCTCAGTAAATATGTGGAAATATATCAATTAATCATAAGAACTTGATAGTTGTATTAAAAATAATCATTTATTACATTTATTCTAGTATAACTTTAGAAGACAGAAATTTGATTAAATCTTTTCTCCTGATTGTAAGAATAGTATATACTCTAATGAAAATTTTAGATTACACCGAAAACTATAATAATTTACAATCCTTCCACTCGGGCATCATTTTGACTTTGTTATGTTTGTTGTCTTTCAATGCATATTTTATGTGTCAACAGCACAGTATGAATAAATTATTTGTGAAAAAATTATTTTATCCTGCTTTTTCAGTTAATACTGTATCACAAATACTTCCTCAAAACAGCACTGTAGGCTCCTCTTTTCCCTAAAAAAACTCTCCTAAAAAGTACAAGTTATTTGGGTCATATAGTACATATCTGTGTGTAATAGTCAATAGGATTACATTTGGTAATGCTGAAAGTTAAATTAAAATCTGTGACTATACTTTAAATAATACTATTATGCCATTTAGATGCTGTGTTTAAGTAGAAGTATGGAAGACAGTGATGCCTGAAGTTCCAGCAGGCTTTGGAATGGAGGTGGGATTTCACTTGAATGCTGAAAGGAGGATAGGACAGGAGTCCTGGGCCTAGAAAGGCTCACCTGTGAGCAGAGGTGGGCCAGCTCTGTGCAGGTGGTGCCCAGAGTGGAGAATTCAAGGAAAAATTGATTCTGATTTGCTCTTCCAGGACAACTGTGGAAACAGGAGTGTGTTGATGGGTTGGAACAGATACTGAAGGATTTTGGAAGTAGGTGCAAGAGTTGGTATGAATTGCAGATGGTATGGACTTGTGATAAGGAGAAGCAATCTATAGCTAAGTAGTTTTGAGAGAAGAAAGATGTATTCTTTTGTTTCTCTATGTGACAAGCTATTTCAACCAGAAATCCCTTCTTCGACTAGCCTGTAAAGAAGGATGTCCTGAAATGCCCATGAAAACCATTCTCTGCTTTCTGCTGGAGACTTTGTCAACCTCTTCATAATTTCAATAATTATTTCTGCTATTTCAAAATATCTTACAAAGCACCCAGACATTTATTATCTAACAAACTAGTACAGTAGACATGGCTTTGTCTTATTTTATTGATGAAAATGCTATGACTCAAAGATACGTTGAGATTTGCCCAAATTAGTAAGTAGTGGAGATAAAATTTATCTGTTTTCATTCTTGCAAAGCAAGTTGTGAGGGAGAATAATAAAGCTATAAAAAAGCTATATGATGGCAGCTATCTTCTAGAATGTTTCATTGATTAACACAATGTGTGATTTATTGTCACAACTCAGGTAAGCAAAGAACCAGCTGTGTTCACATTTTATAGAAAAACTTAAGTCAAAGTTATACGATATCGAAACTAAGGAAAAACTATATAGCCAGTCAGCACGTATGACCTGATGTATTTGAGTGCATTTTTCCCCTCACACAGAATTGATTGATTGGTTTTGTGTCATATTGGTGCAGCTTAAGAGAAGAAAAATGAGGACTTTTCATACTCAAATCATCAGTCAAGGAAATGCAGCTAAAATTAGTCAGTATTAGAGTTTAGACTGAAAACCTGGAATCCTGTCATATCTGGAATCCTGGAATTCTGTAAATATCAGTGAACTCAAGAAAATATTTTCTTTATAATGAGAAGGATTCAAAATATTTAGCAGGGATCATTCTTAGGATGTCTGAAAGTTAATACAGTGTGTGGAGAAAGTTCCAACACTACGTAAACATGTAAGAGGAAAAGATAAAATGTGTCTAGAACCTTCCAGAATCAATTTAGTTGAAAAGTTGCAGGTTTGTTTAAAGTACCATGATTCTAAATAACATATCTGTATCTCCATTTCCTGAGATCTGAATCTTTGAAAACGTCCACGGTCCCTCCATTTTAAAAACTGGATTTAGCTTAATCTACCCTTGGATTTACCTCCTTTCAGCACTCAATTTTCACTATATCTGTGATTTTAATGTCATCACTTTTTTGAAGAAACTAGTATTATACTTTTTTTCATGAGTTACTTTGCAATTTGAACTTCTTTCTTCATCCACCAGCCTTTAGTGGTATTCTCGGACTACCAATTACGCAAGATGAGAGAATCTGCACGCCATTCACTTCCTTTCACCCAGTCCCTCTGCAGTTCATCTCTTATCTTCTGCTTGTATGCCATTTTATGCTGGCAAGGTTTTAAGATATTTACAATCTGTTCTGTAAAAATAATTGTCTTCTGTGCTGTATAGATTGATTCCAAAACCTTACCCCCATAATTAATGTTTCCAATATTACAATTATATATGTGTGTACATATATTTATTTATATTTTCACTGTATAATCAAGAAGTGTATTTGGAACTGCAGAGAAGAAAACGTTGCCCTATAAATTACTAAATCTGTACTACTAAGTGCGAAATATTTCAAGTGTTATGTGAAATGGACACTCTTTTCTCATTATTCTGTAAACTGTACCAAATCATATCTGTTGTTTTTTTTCCCATGAAAGCATTCTTCTTGGAGCTGTCTGGCTCTTACTCTAACTTGAACACTTTTAAGACTGGGTCTACAGTCTTGGCTTCTTTTGTGAATCCTTTTCTTGTTTAAATATTCAAAGAAGATTCCCGAATGTGTACATAATAAACCATTTGTGCTCCTGCATGTCTGAAAATAGCATTTTCCCTTGCACTTGGTGGCAGATTTGACAGATAGGGAATTCTGCATTAAAGCTCATGCTGTATCAAACTTTGAAGACATTTGGAGCTAATATTTTGAACTGGTTTTCTATGGATTTCTTTTGTTTCTCTGCATGCCGTGCGCCTTTGACCACAAATCCTTTCTAGAGAGGCAAGCAACAGAGCAGCCTGTGAGAAGATGCCTTCGAGCGGCCTAGAAGCCCTTGTGTGCTTTCTGCTGGGAACGTTCGTAGCCTTTTCTTGACTAGCCGCCTCTTGCTTTTGATTTATCTTTCCATTGGCAGTTCTACACCTTCAGTAATTTTTTCAAAAAAGATGTTTGGGTTATTTTTTTTTTAGTTTTCCCACACTGAGATTGACTTTTTGTTGTCTTTATACCTAAATAATAATTTAGATGACTATTAGATAATATTATAAACTCCACAGGCATTGCTCTACTTTTTCTGGCAATTAGTGTGTCAGAGAAAAAGTTTAGGGTCATCCTGATCTGTTTCTGCTTTTTGCACCTGTATATGAGCAGTGCTTTTTTGGTTATGCTTGTAATTAAAAACAAATGGGTAGGTGTGGACATCCTTGTCTTGTTTTTCTGTGAGATATGTGAACCCTTGTTGATCTTTCCAGCTTAAGAAAGTTAGATTTCTTTTGTCTTTGATTTTTGCTCTTGCTCTAATTTTTGTGTTCTTTCATCAGGGATTCTTCTCATTGTAGACTGGATATTTATTCTCTGTCTTCCATCCATGATCTTCTTGATGTTCTTTTTGGTATCATGAATTTTCTTTTGAAAGCAAAACCATATCGATACACATACACATACATTTAATCATGTCCAACTCTTATGCAGGTATTCTGTTGTGACAATTTTGGTTAAGTCCTTACTTAATATCAGTAGGTTTTTGGAAACTATGACAAGTGAAATGACATACAGCAGGTCCTTGAATCATGTTGTTTTGTTATGAAGTTGACAAGGAAAAAAATTGATTTTGTTATATGCACTTCATATGCCAGTTTCTGAGAACCTCTACAACAACATTAAGTGAGGGCTTACTATATTTAGAGAATTATTTTTGGAAGTAGTGGTTTCTTTGTAGCAGTATGCCTTTTTCTTAAAAACTTTTTAAAATTTCTGAAATTTAGATATTTTTGAAAATATGAGAAAAAGTTAGCTGCCTGTCACCCACCCAGGGCAGTATGATTAAATTAGCAATGTCTCTTGCTTTATCAATGTGGCATCTGAGAATAGAGCAAACATGACTTAAGGCTCAGAATAGGAACAAATCGAATTTTTATGCTAGTTTTTAAAAAATATAAATGTACTTACAAATTGAATGTCATAATAATTCTTTACAATCAGGGAGTTTCTTACTTTTGTCCCCTCATAAAAACTATATGTGTTGTGAATTAATACCTTGCTAAGTACCTGAATTAATACCTTGCTGAGCACCTGACAATAGGCATACAATGGCTGTTTTAAGCCGGTTGCAGTGGCTCACATCTGTAATCCCAGCATTTTGGGAGGCCAAGGCAAGCGGATCACCTGAGGTCAGGAGTAATGATGAAACCCTATCTCTACTAAAAATACAAAAAATTAGTTGGGCATGGTGGTGGGTGCCTGTAATCCCAGCTATTCAGGAGGCTAAGGCTGAAGAATCGCTTGAACCTGGGAGGCAGAGCATGCAGTGAGCTGAGATCATGCCATTGTGCTCCAGCCTGGGCAACCAAAGTGAAACTACGTGTCAAAAAAAAAATGGCTCTTTAAGAGATTTAACTATTTATAGTGGAATAACAACCTTCTTTATTTTATTATCTTGATTGCTTATTCCTACTAAAGAAGGAGAGAATGTTGATTTTAAGCCTGGCTTTAATATTTATTTGGTGCATCTTGTTCTGATGAACAAGTATTAAATATACATATATATGCATGTGCATGTATATATGTTTATGAAAAGTCATATTCTAAGCAGATAGTTGTCCTTCATGTATATTTCAGATAACCAGCGCAACAATACACTGACCTAAACTACTTGGAACCTTGGGCTTAAATCTTTATTTGTATATAGAACCCCCATCTGTATTTGGCAGGCACTTGAATTATTTATTAGATACTTTTAATCTGTTATAGAGAATGCTTTTCTCTTTTTCCTCTCTCTCTTTTTTTTTTTTTTTTTTTTGCTTTAGAAGTGATCAACTTTGTAAGGTATAAGCTTCTGAGACAGACCATTCAACCTGGAATATAAGTTAAGTCCTTCCTTAGCTTAAGTTTATTTTATTTATTAGACATATTCTTGAAAAATTGGTGTATAAACCCACATTTTGAAATATTTTATCCTTGACTTCTAGTATAATTTCAGAGATGTTACCACAAAGGAAAAAAAGTTGGCTCTGACATGTAATAAAAACCATACTTGGGGATCAGATTCTTTCCTTTAAAGTAATGGCATTTGTTTTTCTTTTCAGTTTGAATTCTCTTAACTTAATAATGTTTCTAGAACTGTGGCAAAAATTTAGTCAAATGAACAGAATGATTTTTGTTTTGTTAAACAAACCTAAGTGGAATCCTTAATACATTTATTTAATTACATGCAGCTTCCCTTACTTTATACAGAAGGGATTTCTGGAAAACTCTGAGGAACGATATCTCTAGGAATAGAAAACTAAACAGGTAGGTCAGAGCCAGGCGCAATGGCACGGGCCTCTAATCCTACCTACTCAGGAGGCTGAGATGGGAAGATCACTTCAGGCCAGGAGTTTGAGTCCAGCTTGAGCAATATAGCTAAATAAATACATAAAATAAAAAATAAACAGGTAGGTCAGGCCTATATGTAATTTTATGTGAGGTAGTTGGAATGGAAACTTATGCCACCATACATACTTGTCGAAATATGCCCAATTAATTCTCATTTTATGCACCAGACTGGCCGAAGTGACTATGTTGACCAGGATGGGCTAGACATTCTGTATCCTATTAGTAACAGTGTAACTTAGTACGTTGGAGGGTAAATCTGGCAACCTTTTTGGTAATTTATCTTTTGTTAATTTTACCCTGTTGGGTTCTAGATATTTTTATAGTCCTAAAAATATTCTTGAGCTTTGTTCTGGCATGTGGTTAAGTTACCCGGAAACAATTCGATCTCTTCAGACCTGGCTTTGAAGTGTTGTTAAACTGGAATAAAACAACTTTTAATCTAGTTAATTTTCCCCACTTCTGAGTCAAGAACCTTCAGGGTACTGTAACTAATGCCTCGTGAATGATGAGGTTTTCTGCCCCGGCTTTTGAACACAGGCACATGTGAGCTCTAAGCCCTGTTCACTCTAATCCTTTTTCATCCTTGGGTAGTTTACCCAGTCTTATGTGCCCATCGGTTTTCACCTGAATACTTGAGGGAGGCCTCCTCAGCTGCAGGCGCTCTCCTGGGGTGCAGCTCACTGTTCTTCCATACCCCCAGCTCCCTTTCCTTAACTCAGGGGACCCGAGGGCCCCTTCCCTGGGCTGAGGACTGGTTAGCTTCTTTCTGGGCAGCAAGCTGAGGTACTAGTAGGGCTCACCTTATTTGTTTCTTGTCTCTCACTGTCCTTGATTTCCCGATGTCCAATGTCTTGAGAGCCATTTTTTCCACATAGTTTGTGCAGTTATTTAATTTTCCCAGTTTCAAGCGGGAGGCTACATCTCCTTCCTGTTACTTCTTGGCCAGAAGTGCCCTTGGTTTTAACTTTAAAGTGTGTGGATTTTTTTTTTTTTTTTTTTTAAAGAGGAGTGAAAACAGTCCTTGTCCACCCACAGCCAGTTTGAAATTCCAGGCAACACACTCAACTTTTTTTTTTTTTTTTGAGAAGGAGTCTGTCTCTGTTGCCCAGGTTGGAGTACAGTGGTGTAATCTTGGCTCACTGCAACCTCCACCTCCCGGGTTCAAGTGATTCCCCTGCCTCAGGCTCCCAAGTAGCTGGAATTACAGGCTCCCACCACCATGCCTGGCTAATTTTTGTGTTTTTAGTAAAGACAGGGTTTCCCATGTTGGCCAGGCTTGTCTCGAACTCCTGACCTTAGGTGATCCGCTTGCCTCAGCCTCCCAAAGTGCTGGGATTACAGGCGTGAGCCACCACACCTGGCCTACACTCAACTCTTGCATCCCCTTTTTGCTGGTATTTACCCCCAAGTTCAGTACCTCTCACTGCCTCCCTCTTCAGGGAAGCCTTCTCTGACCAGTCCCCAAACAGTACCTTCATGGAGCACTGTCTCCTCACCCTGCTGTATTGTTCTTCACGTCACAGATTATTTCCTAAATCATGGTATTTTTTTGTCCCTCACTGGATAGAATGTAAGCCCCATAAAAGCCAACCTTTGTCTTTTCTGTTCACTGCTGAATCCCAGAGCCTAGAACAACTCCTGGGCACTTACAGACCCTCAGTAAATATCTGCTGAATAAATAAATAGATGAATGGCAGATTCTGTGCTGAGTGCTTTTCCAGCACCATCCTGGAGGCTGCCACCTCATGAGTTGCATAATCACTACTAGGAGTTTACCAGCAGAGCCAAGCAAGAAAAGGGATTTCCAGACAGCAGGGACAACATCTGTAAGAAAGTTGGAAAGGCTTTACAAAAGTGACCTAGCATGGTATTCAGGAAAATAGGATTTATTAAATTGACTCTATTTCTTGCTTCACTTTGTCATGAAAATCCTGATGAACAACTTCCTTTCCAAGTTGTTTTCCCAGAATTTAGAAGAAAGTCTTGATAGTATTAGGCATATGGTGTGTTTTTCCAATTGTAACATTATAAAATACAAAAATTAAAGTTTATCACAAACGTTCCTGTGGGTATGTACATCCACCCTCCCCCAGCCCGCACTGAGAATTTAGTGCTTGGAAGAGTAACTTGTGGAACTCGGTCATGTAACCATCTGGTCAGTTGAAGAGATGACATTCTGTGACGCAGCCATTGCGTAATTTGTCTTACCTTGGCCTTCAAGGGGGGATGCTTTGAGGAGTGAGACAGTAGGTCAAGCCTTGCATAATTTTCAACCTTCTCCCTGTTTTATAGATTCTGTAGCTAATGTGCCAATTAAGGTGGTGGTTTTGTGATAAAGCCTCAAGCAATAAGACCCAGAACATAAACTCCTTTATTTCAGAAAGCTCAGCAGATGAAAACTACTTTCATTGCTACCATATTGTCTTGATTTCAGTCTGGGACCTGATAATAAAAAAGGGGCTCTGTAGCTTATTAATCAAGCCCCCAAGTTAAAGCTGTGCTTCTCTTGTTTGTTTTCTTGAGGTGTTTTCCTGATTCTATTTCTGTCAAGGTCTTTGAAGAAGAATAACTGTCTCTGGTAAATTAATAAACATTTTTTTTCTAATAAACAGTGTAAGTATATCTGAGAGTTTGAAGCATATGTAAATAGTTTTGGAAGAAAATACTTGTACTAGTTCATTTTGTTTTTTGTGAAAAGCAAAATGTTAATATAAAATATTGATTACATTGTTAAAAATTTACCACTGCATAAAAGCAGATTTCTTAAACTGAGTTATGCAGCAGAAGATTTTGTTTCTGATTCGAAGAAGCACAAAAATGCAAACAGATTTTATGTTTGATGGCATAATTTCTGGCTTTCTAAAACAGTCATACTTACATATAAGACAGAAATATAGAGCCATAGCAATCTATTTTCATAATGAAGATGAGCAACCTTGTATCTCATATGCTAAATTTAAGTAGTTCTTATTTTTAGACTAAAAGTAAGCATGCTTTTAATACTTTTTAGTGTCATGTGATCTCAGCTACAGTTTTGTATTTTTTTCAGAAAGGGCAATTGAAATAGAAAATTAGGCTTATTATGTAATTAAACAATATCCCTTCATCTTAGTATTTATAAACACTCACTTAGCAAAACAGGAGTCAAATACAAACTCTTGGAATGACAGAGCTCCTCTTTAGATCCTGCCAACCATCCCTCCCCATCTGACCTTAACATTGTATTTTCATGAGCATTTCACAGTATTTCTCATCCCTTGTTCCCAATCTTGACCCACTGACCCAAGAATCAAGAAAATGTCGTGTTAGTGCCTACTAATTAGTGCACCCAGAGAGCCTTTCCATCTGGCCTTTCAACCTTGTGGAGGTAGGAGCACAAGCTGTCACTTGTATCATGCAGGGAAAATGAGCCTTTACTACATTTTCCCTGTTCTGCAAACAGCAGAATAAGCCCAGCTGAGACTAGAGATGAATATGCAGGTTAGGAGGAAATTAACCTAAAATGTACTGCTGTTTGCATGATTGTCTTATAGACGACACAGTACTGCCTACATTGAAATGCCCATAATGAAATGCCACATGCCTGAGATTTTTACCAGAGTATTCCTTTTGCAATACTCTGGTAAAGAGTATTATTTCAGTACTATCATATTCACTTGGAGAAATCATTTTACGTGAGAAATATTATCTTATTAAAAAAGTAGGTAGCTTTTTAATGCATTTAAGTTTCCCTTATTTTTAGACATGTTTTTGGAGAATGCTGTACGTTGTTAGTGAGCCTTTGGTTCGATGCTCATTAATCAGTGGTGTTGGGCCAGGGTCTCCTGAGCCTTCTGGGTTTTGGGGGATCAGCTACTGTAATTAAAGGGATGAAATATATCATGGTCACAAACTTACCACATCAGACAATTGAGGGTTTTGAACTAATATAATTAATCTTCTAAATTTTTTCCTCAGGTGTTTAAGATAGAAGTGTTAATGAATGGAAGAAAACATTTTGTCGAAAAAAGATACAGCGAATTTCATGCTTTGCACAAAAAGGTAACTTGTTTTTTGGTTGTTTTTCTTTTCTCTATGTGGCAGATGGTATAATGTTAACCCTCCTTTCTATGGTTCTAAGAGCATTGATATTTCTTGGGTATGTATATACAGTTTCTTTTATCATGAAGTAAATTTCTTTTTAGAATAAATTATTCAGTTCCTTAAAGGTATGTTTTCTGAATAGGTAGATTTTCTGTTAAGATCGTTTACCTATAAAAATCTGAGGCTGCAAGCTGTTTGCATTATGTTGCATTCAGAGTTACGTGTTCAGAAAGAATAAGACCCAGACCCTGTTTTATCCATGAAATACACTTAATGTTCTTTACAGAAAGGGGAGAAAAAGCAAATGATTATCTTACAGGAAGACATTTATTAAACTCAACTTATACTTACATGTACCTGGAAAAGATCATATACATGTACTTGTGTATTCAGAGACTGGGGAGCACGAGTTAAAAGAAGCTCTTAGCCTTCTTTTGAATTGTAGAGCCACTTTACAAAACTGATGTTTCGGCACTACGATACACTTCATTAAAGGTCTTAGATAAATGAAACAGAAAGACAAAAAGAAGAGCTGAATTTTTGGGAGAAATGGTTATTAAAGTATAGAAGAGTGAATGCTTCTTTATTTTCTACCTAAATTTAATTTTTTCTAGGTTATCAATTCTTATTGGTGTGCTGAAATTATTTTAATATCTAGAAATACCTCATGAAATTGCCCATAAAAATCCTGCTAACAGGATAAACGTATAAATGTTAACAGGATATTAATGAGAGATTAATGAGACTGTTTCCTTCTGTTTTCTTTTAAAGGGGAGCTCTAAGTTATCAGTACACTTTTCTGTTAGGATGCAAGGGATAATCCACATCTAGTTCCCTAGTTAGCCACTTTGTTCAACACAAGTTGACTTGGAAAAGAAACAGTACAGGTGAACAAAGATTTAAAGCAGGTGTTGCCAGTGACTTTACAAAAGCCCCAACCCCAGGATGCTCCAAAGAGAAACAAATCTGGAGTCTGGGGCTCACTTCCTTCTCAGGGAATTCTGTTTTTGTTTGTGTGTTTTGGGAAAAAAATCCTAGTGAGGTTTCTGCCGGGTACCTGATGAAATTAAGTCCGTACTGTGGGATTAAAACCAGTACTCCCTGCCTTGCCCAGCCTCTGTTAACCAGTCTGGAGGAGGCAGCCTGTCATTTGCAGGCCCCTCGCTAACCTCCAAGGTCAGCACCCAGCACTCCATGACCCCAGCACAGCCCAGCTGTACTCTCCAGATACTCAGGGACCAGCTCCACACCAGGCACAGCTGGGTGACTGCCAATTAGGCCTGCCCTGAGCTCCAGGCTGCCTGTGCTTCTGGAGTTGAGGCTTGTTCACCCTCTTCTCTGCAATAATACAGTTTATTTTCTTCTGCAGAGGAGGACCCTCTTCCCAGTGAGTATAGGCAGTTTGTAGCTATTCATGGTCCAAAAAATTCCTAGATTTTTCAGGACTCTCTCTTCTCTCAATATCTGCAGTTCTATTAGTAATTTTGGCTAGTCTTATAATTATATAATGAGATCTTCTAGTGTTAATAGAATAGAAATTATCAAATCTCTCAACTTTGAATATTTTAGCAGCCTTGTTAAAATATTTAAGACAACTTTACAGGGACATAGAGATAAAAATAACTTTGTGGAGCAGAGTTTTAGTTGGGATACACTGTCTAATTTTATGTGTTATCAAGGGGATAGCAGCTGCTAGAAGTCTCCTTTACTCACCCTCTTGTGATTTTATTAGATTTGGCAAAAAGGTAACTCTAAAAGGCAGTGAAATACAGATAATGATGGGGTATAAAAATAAACATAAATCTGTAAGTTTGACTGTAGGATAGTGCGCTAAGAAGGGTTGAAATGGGTAAAACATGTAATCAGAGTACTCAGGCTTGATTGACTGCTGCTGCCACATCACGCAACCTTACCCTTTTATTGCAGGTTTGGTACCTTATGAATCTTGTGATGTGCTTTGAATGTTAGAGTTTAACATAAAATATTTTCCCTTTAAGTGTCGTTAAATCTCGTGCTCGCTTCGGCAGCACGTATACTAAATGTAGTTAAATCTGTTGTTACTTAATTCTCTTGAAATATTCAACTATATTACCCCTTCAAAAATTAGATTTGTTATTAGCAAGCATGTATGTTGCCTTGTTTTAATAGGTGTTTCTTAGGTTTGTTTAGGAGTTGTAGTCCCTCTTTTTTGAACTGTCTGTTTTATGTGCTTTCTCATTTATCTACTAGGGTCTCTGGTTTTTTTTGCTTGTTAGTTTGTGTGACCTATTAATACAATATTAGCCATTTGATGGAAGTGTTTTTTAACAAGGGCCTTTTAATTTTGGTTATGACATTTATTTTAATTTATACAGGTGTTAAATTTTTGTTTTCGAATATGTCTGCTTCTACCCTGTCAGATGCTATCTAAAATTAATCTTGTGCTATGATGAGTATTTGATTCCATTTTCTTTTAGTATTTCTAGATTGGCATTTTTGAATTATCTAAGGGCAAATTCCTGGGCAACACCCTAGATATACTGAATCAGAATATTTGTGATGAAGCCCAGTAATCTGCAGTACCCTAGATGATTAATGCCTGTTAAAGTTTGAGATTTCCTATAGTATGATTATCACTTAGACACAACCCTTCCTAACCTACTTCCATCACACATACTGAAGTCAAAAAGCTTAGAACCATACATTTCAAGGTTTTAAAGCTTCAAGTTTGTTCCTACCTTTCTGTTGCCTTGCATTATCTTTCAAATTCCTGTAATATACACTACTTAATTTTTCATTTTCTTTTCTTTTTTTCTGAGATGGAGGGTTGCTGTTTTGCCCAGGCTGGAGTGAAGTGGCTCGATCTCAGCTCACTGCAGTCTCCACCCCCCAGGTTCAAGCAGTTCTACCCCCTCAGCCTCCCAAATAGCTGGGATTACAGGCGCCTGCCACCATGCTTGGCTAATTTTTATATTTTTAGTAGAGATGATGTTTTGCGATCTTGGCCAGGCTGGTCTCAAACTCCTGACCTCAGATGATCCACCCACTTCAGCCTCCCAAAGTGCTAGAGTTACAGGCATAATCCACCATGCCCAGCCTAATTTTTCATTTTCTATTCCTACTGTCCCAGTCCAGAATCTTGCTACTTCATATCAGTATTACTTGAACCATTTCAGATCCTTATCCAGTTTCTGCTGCAGAACAGTTTTCCTAAAACACCATTTTTATCTTCATTCTTTTACTCAAATACACTGAAACAAGTCTCTATTGTCTGCCATCATAGACATTGACCCTCAAGGCCAGTAATCTTTTTTTTTTAATTAAAGAATAATTTTATTAAGCATGAGCATGATAACAAATAGTAATGCCAAGTGGCACTTATTCAAAACACATACACACAAATTCAATGTAAATGGTACGCTACAGTTTTTACCTTAGAAGGGAAAAAGCACCCCTATTTGACTTTACCAGATATTATAATATTCTTAGTTTCTGTTTGGCTGTTCATATATATACACTTAGGTAGTGTATATGCATATATATGTATGTGCACTTATGTAAATATCCGTATGTGTTCTGGTATCCTGCTTTGATTTTGGAAATTACCACGTCTTAAACGCATGCAACAAAACTTGGAATGCTGTCTTTTTTTTTTTTTTAATTGTACTTTAGGTTCTGGGGTACATGTGCAGATTGCAGAACATGCAGGATTGTTGCATAGGTACACACATGGCATTGTGGTTTGCTGTCTCCATCCCCCCATTACCTACATCTGGCATTTTTCCTCATGTTATCCCTCCCTGACCTCCCCACCCCCCTGCTGTCCCTCCCTTGGCCCCTACTCCAAAAGACCCCAGTGTGTGATGCTCCCCTCCCTATGTCCATGTGTTCTCATTGTTCAGCACCCACCTATGAATGAGAACATTTGGTGTTTGATTTTTTGTTCTTGTGTCAGTTTGCTGAGAATGATGGTTTCCAGATTCATCCATGCCCCTACAAAGGTCACAAACTCATCATTTTTTATGGTTGCATGGTATTCCATGGTGTATATGTGTCACATTTTCCTTGTCCAGTCTATTGTTGATGGGCATTTGGGTTGGTTCCAGGTCACTGCTACTGTAAATAGTAAGGCCAATAATCTTAAACTTTGTATGAGTTTCCTATTGCTGCTGTAACAAAACACCAAAAATGCAGTGTCTTAAAATTTATTTATTATTATTATTTGAGACAGAGTCTCACTCTGTCACCCAGGCTGGAGTGCAGTGGTGCGATCTAAGCTCACTGCAACCTTCGCCTCCCAGGTTCAAGCGATTCTCCTGCCTCAGCCTCCCGAATAACTGGGACTATAGGTATGCGCCATCATGCCCGGCTACTTTTTTGTATTTGTAGCAGAGATGGGATTTCACCACGTTGACCAGGCTGGTCTTGAACTCCTGAGCTCAGGTGATCCACCCGCCTTGGCCCCGCAAAGTGTTGGGATTACAGGTGTGAGCCACTATACCTGGTCTTAAAATTTATTATCTGACTCTAGCTGAGTCTTCTGGGGGTTCTAAGACAGAATCTATTTCCTTGCCTTTTCCAGCATTCCTTGTCTTGTGACCTCTTTCATCTTCAAAGCCAGCAATCACTCCACTTCAGCTTCTGTGTCCATCATAACATCTCCTGTCATCACCTCTCCTCTGACTTGACACTGTATGTATACAGCCTTTCTGATTCATGCAGATAAGTACCAGATTCCACAACACCACAAACTCAATCCCCTTTTCCTTGTGCCTCCCCTTATAACATTGAGCCCACGCAGATAATCCAGGATAGTCTTCCCTTCTCAAAATCCTTAATTTAATCACATCTGTAAAGCCCCTTTTCTCATGTAAACAAATACATTCACAGATTCTGGGGATTAGAACTTGGTCATCTTTGAAGAAACCATTATTCTGTCTATTACTAACCCCTTTACTAGCCGACTTTATCTTTCACCCCTCCTAAGAGCCTTCAGTGACAGCCGAGCCAGTATCTCCCATTACCCCATTATATGCCATAAAAATTGCTACCCACCTGTCTTTGCCCTGCTGAATATCCTTTCCTCTGTGTTCTGGTCTGTTCACACCAAGACATTTCAAGTTCTCCTTTTTTCATGTTAGCTCCCTTTCTTCTCTAATGTCTTTGTTCTTAGAACTCCTGTTCCATTTAGAATAGGGATTTCTGCTTAAATTTTGGAAACATATGAGATAAAACTGTAATCCCCAAATTATGTCTAATTAGAAGGTACTTTTAAAAAGTAGGGACCATATCCTATCTTTCGCATCTTCCACACTGTTAGAGTGTCTGTTAGGGTCTTGGGCACATGTTGGGCATTAAATAAGTATTTGGCAAATGGTATATTTGGAGAGCATCATACATATTTATGAGTTACTAGAGGAACAGTTTCTACTGTGGGAGTTTGCATTCTCTGCTAAGTTTAACCCCAGGTTGCGCTTGCCCTGATGCCTTTCTAGCTCCTCTGCTAGTACTAGGTGGGAAGAACGCCACGTCCACACCAAAACAAAAACAAAACCCCATCCCAGTCTTCTTCCCTACAGCCCAGGCACAGGCTCCTGTGACAGGGTGAGCCTTCAAGCTTGTAAGTGTTTTCCTGCGTGCCTCTGCTACACTTGTCCACACCCTACTACGGCCAAATAATTTACTATTTTAAATGGTGGTTCCTGAAAAGAGCTTTACCTCCCTAGACCAAAGATTGCATGTATGGGCAGAAAAACCTTTCCGGCATGGCAAACTGCTAAGCACATTTGATTTTCATGCCTTCTCAGCTGTTTTCTGTCAGTTGCAGCGCATCCTTTTATTCACAAAGGTTTCAGTGAAATATGGTGCTGTTTCATTTTTAAATTAAGGATCTTCATTTTTTATTATTGACGACTTTTGGCTTGAATAAAAGACTTCATTCTCGTGTATTTATTTCCATGAAGTAGACAATAAAGAAGAACCAAAAACCTGCCATGTGGGGTCAAACCAGTAGCACAGCACCCTGTACATTCTCTCTAAAGGGAACCCTGGCGGGGAGATGGAATTTTATCCCCAAATGTTTCCCACCTCTTTAACTTTTCTTTTCTTTTCTTTTTCATTCTTTTCATTCATGTGCTTGGGAAAAGTCTTTCTGCTTCTTTGTGGAAAATGGTTACTATAACCAATGTATGCAGTGGTAGGTCTGTGTGGAGTAAGTCCTGTGTAAATTCTTCTAGCAGTATAAAAATGGAAAAGGGAGCGGTCACACCAGGAAAAGGGGATTGTGTTTCTGGTATCGTGGAATCTGGTACTTATCTGTGTGAATCAGAAAGGCCGTTTGCCTGGACGCAGTAGGGCCAGGACTGTTAATCATCGGATGAAGTGGCAGAGGAGTATTTATCTTACAAGCAGCTGAGCCCTACTGGAAACATATTGTCTCGGGTTTGTCTCTCATCTAAAGCAATTCATTACTCACCTACAAATGCTGTCACAGATCCCAGCAGCTACGATGATCCGTTTCCTCAGTACCCCTGATGTAAATAAAAAAGGAAAAATATTTTCAGTGCTAGGTCTTCAAAAGTTTTTTTTAAAAGGGGAAACATATAATGGAGTTGATTTTCTATTCTGAAATATATGTTGTGATTCAGTAGTTTGAAAGGAAGTTTCTTTATGTTTAAAGTGAAACTGAATAAGCTTATTACCATAGAATAATTTAGCATTTTGGCCTTGTTCTTATTGAGAAATGCCTCAGAACATATAGAGATGACATATGTATTTATTCCTCTGTCAGCAGTTATAAATCCCCCTCCTTTTCTCTCTCTTGCATTATTAGTTTCCCCCTCAATACAGAATCAGTCTCATCAATATATGAACCTATTGCAGTAGTTTCTGTCTCACAAAATAAAGCCTGCCTTTGGCCCCATGCTTCCCTTCTGCACTCATCCCGTTGCACTGCTTGCTATTCTTTTAGCAGAACTCCTTAAAAGAGGAGCTGCTACTTCCCCACTGCCCTTCTCTCTGTACCCGAGTTACTGACTTCCCATCATCTGGCACAGTCTGATTATCTCTGTCCTCCTGATGAAACCTACTCCCCCACTTCCTCCAGTGATTGCCTTGCTTCTCTTCCCTGCCACTCCATCTCACCTGAGGCTTGGGGCTCTCTTCCAAGCTCATTCAGGCAGAATTCAGTGGCTTGCAGTTGCAGGACTGAGGTCCCTTTTTTTTCTTGCTGGCTGAACACAAGGGGCAACTCTCAGCTCCTAGAGACCACCCTCAGGTCCTAGCCCTGTGGTCCTCTCATCACATGACACCTTACTTAAAAGCCAGCAGTCTGCTAGGACTATCATATGTAACACGATGTAATCATGGTAGTGACTGTCCCGACATAGTCACAGGTCCCACTCCTGCTCAAAAGGAGGGGATCATATAAGGCGTTTACACCAGGGGATCATTTTAGGATTCTGTCCACCACAGCCTTTTTTCTCTGTCTGTACCTAACTCTTATTACCATCTCCTCTAGTTCCATGGCTCTAAATACCCATGTATTCTGACCCACACATTTACAGACCCATACCCACCTGCCTGCCCAACACCTCTGCTTGGAACCTATTGAGCATCTCTGACTTAAACTAGAACAAGTGATTCCTTTATATTAGTAGTGTCTTTAATTGCATGTAATGGAAACTTGATTAGATTTCTTAAACAAGTAAGAGGTTTATTATTCTCATAGGAAAACTAAAGGCAGGCAGTCAAGGTGATGCAGGCATCTCACAACATTCATGTTCTGGGCTCCTTGTGTCTCCCTGCATCACTGTCTTCATCTTAGCATGTGACTTTCACACTTCTGGTGACAACATAGCTGCTACCCCTTCAGGCATGGCTTCTGCATTTTCTGGCAAGAAAAGCCTGTTGCTTTTACTTAGGAAAACAAGAGCCCTACCCCCAGTAGACATGTACACATACTGGTAACTCTGTCACATGGTCACCCTAGTTAAAAGGGAACCTGGAAAACCAATTTATAGCTCAACATGTTAGCCCTCTGAATGACATTGATTTTTTTTTCCCCCCAAAAGGAGTGAATGAATATTGGCTAAGCAGCTAGTAGTGCTAGCCACATCCCTTGTTTATGTGGGATTAGATTTGGCTGCAAGTGACTCTAAAACCAAAATAATGGTGACATTAGCAGATACAACTTGGTTCCTTCCTCCATAAATGTCTGGTGCTGGCGTGGCGGTTTCATGATTGTCAGGGACCCAGGCACTTGCTGCTTTGCCATTCTCATGTGAGACTTCTACCTCAGAGGCAAAGATGGCCGCTCCGCTCTAGCCAGTACATGGGCCCCTTCTTCATGATGTACAACAAATTTCAGCCTAGAATGGTTAAGGGTGAATATATTCTTATGTATGGAAAGAATTTTTCATTATAGTTTTAGCTGCCCAGGTTTAATTCCATGCATTTTCTTATTCATAACTATACTGTTTCTGTGCATGTTTAGTAAAGGAGCAACCTTAGTAGGTTTTTTCAAGTTTTTAATTAGCAATTAAGCACATTTCATTTTTAGAGGCAGTGTGTCAGTTTCCTGTTGCTGCTATAACAAATTACCATAAACTTAGTGGTTTCAACCAATATAAATTTATTGTCTTACACTTCCTGATGTGAGGAGTCCGAAGTGGGTTTCACTGGGCTAAAATCAAGGAGTCAGAAGGATGACATTTCCCCTGAAGGCTCTAGGGCAGAATTCATTCTTTCCAACTTCTAGAGGTCACCTTGCCTTGTGGCCTCTTTCTCCATCTTCGGAGCCAGTGGCGTTGTTTCTCCCAATCTCTTCCAACTCATTCTGCTGCCTCCCTTTTATAAGGATCCCTGTGATTATATTGAGCCCACCCTAACAATCCAGGAGAATCGTCTTAAGACCGCCAATTTAACCAAATCTTGGGTCCCTTTTGCCATATAAGGTAATATCCACAGGATTAGGATTTGGATATCTTTGGGGAAGGAGGATTATTCTGTCTACCACAGATAGTTCCAATGCAACTTGCAACAAAATTTTTCTTTATTTATATTATCCCCTAAAACTGCTGTCCCGAAAGGCTTAGCTGAGAACTATCACTGAGTTTTCATGAATGGAGTTAGAAAGTAATAGTTAGGAACACTGAATAGATTAGGCCTTCATTTTTTTAGTTTTCTCTCCAAATGATGTAGTCTAGTTAATGGCATTTCTAGGGGCAATGCTTATATACAGTTGCATTTTGTTTTGATTTCTTTATGTGAAAAATATGTAGAAAGACTTTTTATCAGTGAAGTCCTTCATCTGGGCAAAATTTTGTTGTATAAATTGATTTTTGTAACTAAATTTCTTTACTTTCTTTTTTATTCATTTACTGAGCTTTTAACTTTTCAGGAAAAAGGATTTCAATATGAAATATCAACAATAATACCTACCAAATCACAAAACCATTACTCTGAAACCTGAATAGTCAAGACACCCAAATAAAGAATTGTTTGACAAAATTTCAGTGTAATTATATTTTTCTCTGTTTTTTATTGCAGATAGCAGTAGTTCACTTTCTTTCATTGACTTTTTTTCCCACCAAATAATGTCATTATAATTAACAGACATCTCTGTTTTTTTTTTTTTTTTCTATTCTGTCTTTATAGCTTAAGAAATGTATAAAAACTCCAGAAATCCCTTCTAAACATGTTAGGAACTGGGTCCCCAAAGTCTTGGAACAGCGACGACAAGGTTTGGAAACATACTTACAGGTAAGATATGTTTAGATCCTCAATTTATATAATATAACTTAAATAATCATATGTCTCACCATTTGTTCTCAGGACATATGGGTGCAATGCAAAATGTATTAAGCAGCCAAAGATTATAAATTAAAGGACGTTCAAAATTACAGATATGTTGTTGGTTGGTTCTTGTAGCTTCAATTAGGATTCTATTTAAAATAAGTTCTGTGCATTGGGGAAGTGAAATTTTAATAAAAAGGTGAAAACTGTTGTAGAGAGGATCTGTGCTTTTTTTTTTGAAACGGAATCTGACTCTGTCACTCTCAGACTGGAGTACAGTAGCATGATCTCGGCTCACTGCAACCTCCATCTCCTGGCTTCAGGCGATTCCCTTGCCTCAGCCTCCTGAGTAGCTGGGACTACAGGCACACGCCACCATGCCTGGCTAATTTTTTGTATGTAGTAGAGACAGGGTTTCACTATGTTAGCCAGGATGGTCTCGATCTCCTGACCTCGTGATCCACCTGCCTCAGCCTCCCAAAGTGCTGGGATTACAGGCGTGAGCCACTGCGCCCAGCCCTGATCTGTCTGTTTTTTAATTCAGCTCTACAGATTACTTTGTTTTTGCTTTTTGTTTTTCCTCTAAGATTTTTTTGCTTTTTTATAGCAATCTCAGCCTTCAGGTTTTGAGCTTTATGGGGCTGGTTGGAGTAGGGAGAGAAACTGAACTCACAGCAGGTCTGGCCAGTATATCTTTGGAATCATATTGAAAAGGGATGTATAAAAATTGCTGATGTTGATGTGCCAACTTCTTTGAAAATTGGAATGTCCATTTAGAAAGAATGCGTTGGGCTACTCTTTCCAGAAGCTGAGAGGAGCAAGCAGGCTGCCTAAGTGAGATAGGACAAAGACAGTCTCTCTACCAAGTGACAGAGGAAGCAAAAGGAGAAGGTAGAGCAGTTTCTCTGAGTTTTAAAACAAAAAGAAGTAGTGGCCCCAGGTAAGTACTCAGTGTCCTCGACATTAAATCCAATACTATGCAGGGCAGGAGCTGGGGTGGGCAGGTCCTGAGGTCAGCCAGTGCTCCGTGGCACCAGAGTCCACTGGACAGGTGACGCATGAGAATGATGGAGTGAACATGGCTGGGGACAGGGGAATCTTGGCTCTTGAAACAGTGGAGCTGGACTCCACCTAAGAGCTATGAATTGATGACTGACCCATCTAAGACACGTTGCATCAAACAAATTGGCAGCCATGACTGTGTTCTCCCTTTGATATCTTCATGGCCCTTTAAGCATTAACCTTAGGGTGGATTCTGTCGAAGAGGGAAACAGGGCTTTGGAGCTAGTATGCTGTCTCTTCTACAGAGCTCTGTGAATGGCTGTCCCTGAATCACTGGTGATGAGAAGCTGAGGGGAGGCTGACACTCCTCAGGCTTGTACTTAGTGAGAAATTTAGAGGACTCTCTCAGTAGAAAGATACCACAATTCTGTTCCTGGCCCATGTAGTTTTCCTGGTCTTCACAGTGCTCTAATAGGAAAGCTGACATGCAGAAGGCCCCTGAGGACATCTAAGGAGGGCTTTCTTTACTGTTTTTACTCTTCTGCTTTTGGACTTGGTAGAAGAATCCTTCACTGCCTCTCTCTGGGGGTGAGAGCTTAAAGGAAATAGGGATTACAAATCACAGGAATGCATGTGGCCATGGTTTTTGAGACTGTGTATGAGGAGCTATGATTCTTCCATAGCTTCAGGCAACACTGTAGAGCAAAAAACAAACAACAACAAAAAACAGACTTCAGAAATTGTATGTAAAGAGTGAAAATGCATGTTCTCTATAATTAAATGAAATAGGTAAACAATGCATTCTTACTTGTAAGCCAGATTTTCCATGATATTGTATATCTTTAAGCTTTAGTTCTGAAGAGAGCTCTACTCTCTTCCCCTCATTGTATTTGACACATGATTTCCATTACTACTCAGTGTAAACATTTTAAGTTGTTTGTACTTTGGATATAAATATGTGCATAGAGTCATCTGCACAGAGAGGAGTTTATAGTGACACTCAAATTGAGCTTAGAATTTTCTATTCTCAGAAATAAAGCTTGAAAGATGTGGTCGAAGGGCTCAGAGGGTTTGCTTCTTGTGCATTTAATAGTCAATTTGTTGTCACTTAATCCCCCAAGGAGTTCAAGGGAGATTTCTTTTCTACTTGATTCTGTTTGCAGGCAATAGGAGCTAGATGGACGTTGCAAAGATAAGCCTGAACAATTTACTAATCTTAAATAAAAATCCTAGCTTAGATGTCATTTCTTGATCATTTAAGTCTTGTTAGAAGTAAGACAGTATTACTGTTTCTTCTGCTTGCTGTCATTACATCAGCTAGAATCCATTCACGCTCAGGTCCAGTCTGAGACTCAGGCAGTGGGGTGCCAGTAGCACTTTCTCAGCAGGTACCCTTCTGCCACTAACCCATCTCCGTAAGAGCCAGTAGTATGGACCTGATCTGGCCCATGAACCTAAGAAAGTATTAATACCTCCAAGCCATAGCATCTTAAGTTCACAGGGAACTTAGACGTTACATAGTCTGGCCCTTCCGCTATATTCACAATCATCCCTCTAGCCTCAATTTTCCACCCATAAAACAGGCAGATCAGCTGTTGAGAGGGTCAGAGAAAGCAACTTCCTGCCATCCAAGAGGCAACTAGTACATTCTGGACCATGGGTGAGTACAACCCCACACATTTCCTGAGGTGTTTCCACACTGCTCTTTTATTTTAGAGATGGACAAACTGAGGTCCAGTGGAGTTAAAAATCTTGCCCTGCTCCTGCAATATAATAAAGAGTTGGGACTGGAATTTTAGTTTCCTAACATCCAGTATGGGCTCCTTTCATCATGTGTGGTGGATTTTTCTAAGTCAGGAGAAATTTTTCAACCTTGACATACAGCTTTACGTAAGGCTTTAATAACAGATAAAGGAAAAGACCTTGTAATTATAAACTATTACAGTCTAATTGACTATCATCCCCCAACTCCCTGGATAGACAGATAGATGATTTTTTAAATCAATAACTTGAATAGCAAAAACTATTCACATACTTTCATTTTCTGTGCTGTATTTGAGTAAGGTGCTAACTTAAAAACAAGGAAGGTCAAATTACATATTTTCAAAATTAATTTTGTCCTATCTGAGATTTTAAAAAAAGGAAACTCAACCTATGTTGGCATCTGTACTTTTAAAACTCTTTGTTATTCCTTTGCTGGTTACCAGTGAAATTAATGAAAGGAATAAAACTAATGAAAATGAGAGGCAAAACCCCCTACACTTAGCATTTATCTGGCTGTTTCTTGAATTTGAAAATAAACACATCATATTGGTCTTCAAGATGCAATTTGTAAATATTTTCTTTTTTATTTTGGCATCTCTATTCAATTTAAGTAATTTTAGTTTTAAAAAACTATTTTGGTAGAGAAGTAGGGATTAGGAAATTTTCCTGGTGTATATTTTTTATTGTAGGTTTCTTTAAAATATTTTACATTTTTTACAATTTTACAATTTTACATTTTTACAAATATTAAAGTATTTGAAAAAGCCGCTTTATTTTCAAATAGAAATTACAGATCTTAAGGAGAAAAAAGCAAGCATATTATTCAAAGTAATGTGGAATTGCCACAGTGTGAATAATTTGTGGATAGGTTCTAGTCAGTGAATTTACCTTCAAAAACTTCTGCCAGTCTAGAGATTTCCACATGATCAATTTTGCAGAGTCTAACAGTGGAGCAACTATAGTGAATGCTATTTAGTGTTACTTGCCTGGAGAATAAAAACAGTAGTATTGAGGTTATGTAAGTGAATTTTAATTTTTAAGTACGTTTCTAAATCATTATTACTTTCCTACTTAAATTTTCAAATGATTTGATTAGAAACAAATTCTAAAACAAAAACAAAAAACCCTAGCTGAATATCTAAGTATGTATAGTATCTTAGAATCAAAATCTAGAATTAATCAGGGTGATATTGGAAGCTATATTTGGCGTTTGAGTAATTTGAAGTCTGGCAGTCTACCTGATGAACAGTGAACCTTAATTTTATTTTCTAGAATTATTTTCTGTTTATTGAATAAGAAATCAAGTAGCTGTTTTCACGTTTTCTTATCTCTTTCCCCTTACACAGTATTCCCCAGGAAAACTCCCTGAGGTTTAATGAATGAGGAAATCAATCACCTGTAAAAGTAGAATTAAGTAAAACAATATCTTTGTATATGAGTAGAAGAAAATTAGTTGGTTTTCATCTCAATGAAAGGTCTATGCCAAATGGTTTTCTATTAACAAACTTAATTTTTCAAATTATATAAACTAGAAATTTATCTACTTTGGAGGGTATTTTAACTTGAAGATAAAAGCAAGTTAATATTTGATATTAATTTACCAATAAATGTTGTATGTATGTGTGTTTGTATAGTTTTGCGTAATGATAAACACTCATCAAGGACCTATGGTGTCTGAGGCAGAAGGGCAGATCTAGCTTCACAGATACCTTGAACCATAGCCCAAATTAAGCTACTATGGTTATTTTCTCTGTTGCTTCTCTCTGCTTTCCATTGTGCAGGCTTCATCTGGCCCCCCTAGTGGTACAAAAGGGCTGCAACAGTTCCAGACCACACTTAGCACATAGCCAAGTACTGGGAAATAGAAGGTTTTCTTTCATTAAGATACCACAGAAGAAAGAGGCAGTATCTTTCACTAGGAGTCCTGCAGATGTTTTTCGTGATATCATTGGCTTATATTTGTGTGCACGCTCATATCTGAACCTCACCATGGCCAGCCATCTCTGACTGGTGAATCAAAGCCTGCTCCTGAAGCTGAGGGAGAAAAAGGGGTTATTTCGCTAATGAATAACCAGGGTATTCTTGATAAAAGAAAAGGGCATATTCTGAGTTGGGGAGTGGAAGGCAACCAGCAAATTCCCATCACAGAAAATGATGATCCTCAGAAATTTTGAGTGAATTGCCCAGGGTTATGAAAAAGTGGAGACTTTCTTGACACTGGAATTCAAGGCTCTTTCCTAGATAGATAAAGTTTCTAGAAAATTTAAAGTCATGAATATCCTTGACTTTTGACTTAAAGACCAGAAATATTTCTTCCCTTTATTTTTATTTTAAAAATGTAAAATAATATTTGTCCATTAACGTAATTACTTTTTACATTTAAAATTTGTAATTACCAGTGAAGTTATGAGCTAGAACATGAATGAATTTAGCATCTCATAGTGTTCACTAGTTTCTGAAAAGCAGAAATCTTAAGAATAAATTAATTTGTTTCCCAAACTGACTTGACCATCAAAAACAGTTTATGTGATAGTTTTGCCTCCTGATTTGAGATGACTTCCTGTCTTTCCTGAGATTCCACTGAAATAAAAGTACAGAAATTTAAGAATGAATAAACTCCAAGAGTTAAGTAGTAGATGGGCAAGGAGAAGAGAGGATTATCAAAGGAAGAACAATGTTAACAACTTTTTGGAAGATAGGGTGTGGTGGGAACATATGAGTGGATAGAACAGAGCGCAAAAAGTAGCAGCTGAACTCAGTCATGTGGGTCTGTGGTGGAGGCAGGCGGGAGGCAGGCGGGAGGCAGCCTGTGCAGGCAGTGCTGGAGAGACTTCTAGGCTCAGAGTCTGTAGGTGAGGAAGAGCATGGGGTGTGCAGAGAAGCCAAAAACAAGGAGATCCATTCAGGGCACAGGTTGGGTGTTCCTCATCCAGAATGATCCAAAATTTGAAACTCTTTGAGTGCCGACATGATGCCACAAGAGAGAAATTCCACACATAAGTACTTAATATAAACTGTTTCATGCACGAAAGTATTTAAACTATTGAATAAAACTACCTTCAAGCTATGTGTATAAGATATATAAGAAACATAAATGGATTTCATATGAAGACTTGGGTCCCATTTTCAAGATATCTCATTATGTATATGCAGATATTCTAAAATCTGAACACATCTGAAATCCAAAACGTGTAGTCCCAAGCATTTCATTTAAGGGCTATCCAAGCAATGTCTGCATGGAACAGATACCACTCATTCTATACAGCATATATGCAGCCTGATGTTTGTGACTAGACAAATTTAAAAAAAAATAGTTTTCTCATAACAACAACAATACAACAACAACAAAAAAGCAAACAGAATGGCTGGGAAGAGCTAAGTCTTATAATGTGGATAGTAGGGCCCCCAAGTTGACAACCCCCTTCCCACCCACTTACCCCAAGGAAAAGCCCCCCTGAGTGCGTGCTCCACCCATATGGTCTTTGCATTCAGGCAAGGGCCTGTGTGAGCACTCCTACTGACATACTAGCAGAGGAAACCCATCCAAGCCACCCAGGCTGCTTTCTTCAGTGGGATCTGATAATAATCAGGCATTTGAAGAAAACAAGTATCATGAACAAAAAGACCAAGATGAACTAAAATACTGACTCTTCAGGAAAGAGATAATTTAGGACATAAAAGTATATCTTAAATATTGATTTAATAAATCCAGAGATCTTCACAGCAGTATTACATCCCAAAGATTACAGTAGGATGCTACATAAAAGGAACAGTCTGAGAACACACAAGAGTTCTAAGAATTAAATGTGTTATCCAATTGAAAACATTCAGTAGATGCTCTCTCTAGTTGGAAAACTGTCCCATAAAGTACAGATATAGAAGCTTCAAACAAAAGATGTAGAGGACCAGTCCAGGTCTAACATCCTACTTCTTTCTGGAGTTCCAGAAGGAAAGGGGTTAGGGAGTACAATACACAAGTAGGGAAGGGAATAATTGAAGGAAAAATAGTTGAAAACTTCCCCAGGTTATACAATATAAGCTTTTTTTTTTTTCCTTTCTTTTTGAGACAGAGTCTTGCTCTATCACCCAGCCTGGAGTGCAGTGGCGCAATCTTGGCTTACTGCAACTCCCACCTTGCAGGTTCAAGTGATTCCCCTGTGTCAGCCTTCCAAGGGGCAGGATTACAGGCGTCTGCCACCACACCCTGCTAATTTTGTATTTTTAGTAAAGACAGGGTTTTGCCACGTTGGCCAGGCTAGTCTCAAACTCCTGACCTCAAATGATCCTCCTGTCTCAGCCTCTCAGAGTGCTAGGATTACAGGCATGGGCTACTGTTCCTGGCATGAGCATTTAAATAGGAAAGGTGCTCCAAGGAGAGAGAACAAAGAATGACAGAAGCCTTGTAATGCCTAGACATACCTGGTAAAATTTCAATGCATTGGAGACAAGATCTATAATTTTCCAGAAAGAAAAAGCAAATGATGGACAAGGTTGAAGTTCATTCATGGCGTCACTTCTTCATTTGAGGCTGGTTTAATGGGCACATCCCTCCATTCTTCGGTAGAAACATTAATTTGTAAACTGGCACAAATTTTTAGACCAACGATTTTCATGGAGTTGTGCATACATTACTTGTTCCATTTATTCCAATAATGTGGAATTTATCTTTCTGAGAAAGGTACATCTTAAATCACTTACTTGAGAATAATAGTTTTGTTTATATTTTTTTCTTTTTGTAAAGCAAACAGTAATTAAATATACAATTAGTACTGAGAGCTAAAGAGAAACAGCTCACAGAAATCGGGACTAAGGATAATCTAAGCTACTAATACAAATCCTTTTTTAAACAGTTTATTTGTAGAGAACACTTACGAAGCAAGTGTGAGGCTGGCTTGTTAAACAATAGTAGATGCCCCTGAGTTATTGTCTGCACAAGAGCCTATTACTTGACTAGCCTACCCTTCATTAATTCTTTAAATTATACAATATGATATATACCATTGGATCAGTAGTTCACAGTAGGTCAAAGAGTATTGTATTTTTGACTTTTCCAGTTGTATGTAAAACATTTACTAAAATTGACCATATGGGCTTGAAAATGTGTATTCTTGAATTCTTAAATGCAGTGAACTATATATATATATAATCAGATCAATGTTGTTAAGCATTCTGTTTATTAGTGTTTTTATTTTTAATTTTTGTGGGTACATGGTACATGTATATATTTATGGGGTACATGAAAGCGTTCTATTTAAGTGTCTTATATTTTAACTTGGCCACTTAGTCCGTAAGAACAAAGATGTGTTAAAACTTCCCATGTGAATTTATTATCATTATTGATATAATTGGGCTTAGTTCAGCCATCTGTGCTATGACTCCATCTTTTTCTATGATTTTTTTTTTCTTGCCTGCTTTTGGATTGGTGACCAATACTGTTTTTTTTTCTTTCTATTGTTCTCCCATTAGTTTATATTTGTTCTTTTAATAGTTACCTGTTATCTTTACTTTCCCCTTGAATATTACAAGGGCCTTACAATATTTTAACTCTGTTCACCCTGGATATTGGACTCTGAGTTGACAGTTATTTTATTTCAGCACTTGCAAAATATTGTGACACTTCTTTCTTGTCTTTGTGGTTTCTGATTTTTAAAACAATCACTGTCATATTGTTTTTTTCCTATATTTAAGGTGTTGTTTTAAAAAGGCTGCTCTCAGTATTTTATTCTTGTCGTTTTCAGAAGTTTGATTTTTGATATGTCTTGGTGTGTATTTAAGTTTTTCCTCTTTAGAGTTCTTCCAGCTTCTCGAATCTGTAGATTAATGTCTCTTGCCTGATTCGAAAGTTTTAGCCATTATTTCACTGGGTACTCTTTCAGCTCCTTCTTTCTCCTCTTATTCCAGGACTCTGATAACAGGAATGCTAGGTTTTTTATTATAAATCCACAGAGACCTGAGACCTTACTCATTTTTTTCAGCCTATATTTTTCTCCATTGGTCAGATTTGGTACATTCTATTGTTTTGTCTCCCAGTTCACTGATTCTTTCCTTGGTTCCTTGTATTCCATTGTTAAACCCTTACCCTAAGCTCTTTATATCAGTTATTATATTTTTTAGTTCTAAAATTCATATTTGTTCTTCTTTATATCTTTATTTCTTTGCTGAGATTTTATATGTCTTCCTTGAGTCTTTCTCTTGTGTTTTGTTTCAGATGTATTCATAATTACTCATTGAAAAATTGTTATTGTGGCTGCTTTAAAATCATTGTCCAATAATCTTTACATCACTGTCATCCTAGTGTTGGCATCTATTGATTATCTTTTTCATTCAGTCTGAAATTTTCCTGGTTCTTGGTACAATGAATAATTCTGATTGAATCTTACACATTTTTATAATTATGAGACTCTGGCCCTTATTTATACCTTCGATTTTAGATGGTTTTCTCTAACTGCTTAACTGGGGAAGATAGGATGTGGAAGACATCACCTTGTTTTTCCCAGGTGAAGGTAGAATATTAGGCTCCTCACTTGGCCCTCAGTGACACCTGGAGGATGAGGTATGTTCCTCATTACTGTTAAGATGTAAAAAGTTCTTATTCTTTGCTAGGTTTCATCTGATGCCACCACAGAAGAGAAAGGGAGGAGTACCTTGTTACTGCTGGTGGCCCTGGAAGTCTAAGCTCCTCACGTGGTTTCTGCTGACACCAGAAGAGGGGGCCCATTAGCAGGTGGTGAAAGTCGTGGTCCCTTAAGTGGCTGTCTCTGTTACCAACCTATCATTTACACCACATTACAGCCTTATAAGGGTGGAAGTCTAGGCTTCCCTGTATGCCTTTGCTGCCATGAGTGGGAGTGGGGACCACAGTTTCTTCCATGCTGTTTGGCTGGAATAGAATGGTTATGTTTACAAGTTTTCTGTCTTACTAGGCTGCCCCTCTCTGGGTTCTGTGGCTAGACAGAACAGGCTTTGGGTGCAGCTTTTTTTGTCTGTATCTCTGGGCATTTCCTGGTTGCCACCTTTTCAGCTCCAAGTCTGCCATATATAAGGCAAAACAAAAATCCGAGAAAGATAAAATTCGTCACTGTGTATCTTAGTTTATTTTCTGCAGCTATAATAGAATGCCACAGACTGTGTAATTTGTAAAGAAAGGAGATTTATTTGGCTCATGGTTCTAGAGGCTGGGAAGTCCAAGACTGAAGGGCTGCATGTGGTGAGGGCCTTCTTGCTGTGACAAATCATGGTGGAAGTCATCACATGGCAAGAAAGGGCAAAAATGCACAAGTCAGAAGATGGAGGCCAAACTTATCCTTTTATCAGGAGCCCACTCCCATTATAACTAACCTACTCCCATGATAACAGTATTAATCCAGTCATGAGGACATGGCCTTCATGACCTAATCACCTCTTGAAGGTCCCACCTCTTAATATCATTATCTAACAATTAAGTTCCAACTTGAGTTTTGGAGGCAACATTCAAATCATAGCACTGTGTCATTCCTCCAGTCCTGCTGTCCCTGGTAGGTCTGCCGTCTGTCTCCAGCCTTTCATATCTTATATTTGTTTTATGTACAATATCCAGGAGTTTTAGTTGAACTTAGCAGAAAGAATAGGGAAAAGTATATCTCTGTTTTATCAGAAGTAGATCCATTGACTTTTTGTTTGTTTGTTTCTTTGGTTTTATTATTCCCCAATTTTTAAAAACGTTTATACCTATAAAGTTCACTGTCTTAACTCTTTTTAAGTGTAGAATTCAGCGACTTTAAAATACATTCATATCGTTGTGAAACTGTCATCAATATCCATTCTCAAAATTCTTTTCATCTTGCAAAACTGAAGCTCTATACCCATTACGCAACCACTCTCCATTCCCCACTCCCCCAGCCCTTGTCAACCAACATTATACTTTCTGTCTCTGATTTTGACTATTCCAAGTGCCTCATATAAAGGAAATTACAGTATTTGTCTTTGTGGCTGGCTTATTTAACTTAGCAGACTGTCCTCAAGATTTACCTGTGTTGTATTATATGCTAGAATTTCCTTCCTTTTTGAGGCAAAGTAATGTTCCATTGTGTGTGTAGAAGCCAGAAAGCACCCCTAGATGGCTGGGAGTTGATTGAGCCAAGACTGGATGAATTAGATCAAAAGCTGAAACAGAGAACCTTGTGAGAGAAAGAGGAGTGGAATCTCTGTAGCCCATCCTAGGATCCACCACCAGAAAGCCTACTATATTTTTAACCTCTTTTACAAGTGGAAAGCCATCAGTAGAGAACTCTTATAAATATTGTATTAAGGAAGGATATCAAGACAAAAACCTGATTGCAAAATGAGAAAAGTAATGGTATGAGAACTTTTGCTGCTTGTGGTGCATCCAGACACCAGTTTCAGAATGAACTCCATCTGTCGGGTTCCCAAAAGCAAGCTAGAAGTGGGCCGCATCATCAAGTATACACAGCGTGGCTGCCAGGGCTGCTCTGGCCTGAAGCTGTCACTCTCCACTCTGGACTCTGGACTTTGTGGGTTCCTGCGTGTGATGCCAGCCCCTTCCTGGGAGCAGTGAGCAGTGCCCTAGGCCGGAGTTGGAACACATCTATATATACATACATGCATACCATATTTTGCTTAGCCATTCATCAGTGGACACATGAGTTGGTTCTACATTTTAGCTTTTGTGAATAATGCTGCTGTGAACATGAGTGCACAGATATCTCTTAGAGATCCTGCTTTTGATTCTTTAAGGTTTATACCTAGAAGTGGAATCGCTTGGTCGTGTAATTCTATTCTTAATTTTTTGAGGAACCGCCATCCTTTTATCTACAGTGGCTGTACTATTTTATTTCCCACCAACAGTGCACAAGGGTTTCAATGTCTCCTCATCCTCATCAGCACCTGTTATTCCCTGGGTTTTTTATATTAGTCATACTGATGGGTGTGAGGTGGTATCTCACTGTAGTTTTTATTTCCATTTTTCTAATGATTGCTGATGGTGAGCATCTTTTCATGTTTTTATTGGCCATTTAAATTCTTTACCATTATTTAATTGGGTGTTTTTAATTGTTGAGTGTTAAGAGTTCTATGTATATTCTGGATATTCTTCCCTTATTATATATCATTTACAAATATATACTCCCATTTTATATATTGCCTTTTTTGATAGCAGAAAACTCTAAATTTTCATGAAGTCCATTTGTCTGTTTTTTTCTGTTGTTGCCTTTGTGCCTTGGATATCATACCCAAGAAATCATTGCCAAATCCAATGTCACAAAGCTTTTTCTTTGTGTCATCTTCTGAGAGTTTAATAGTTTAGCTCTTATATTTAGGCCTTGGATCCATTTGAGTTAATTTTTGTATATGTTGTTAGGTAAGGATCCAGTTTCATTCTTTTGCATGTGGATATCCAGTTTTCCTAGCACAATTTGTTGAAAAGACTATCTTTACCCTTTTGAATGATCTTGCACTCTTGTCAAAAAACCATTGGACCATAGATGTGAGGATTTATTTCTGGACTGTTTATGCTATTATATTGGTCTATGTCTATCATATGCCAGTACCACCTGTTTTCATTTACTATAGCTTTATAGAAAGTTTTAAAATCCAGAAGTATGAGTCTTCCAGCTGTGTTTTTCTTTTTCAAGATTGTTTTGGGTGTTTGAGTGTCCCTTGAGGTTTCATATGATTTTTTGAATGGACTTTTATATTTCTGCAAAAATAAAAAAAAATTCTTTGGAATTTTAATAGGGATTGCCCTAAATCTGTAGGTCACTTTGGGTAATAGTGACATCTTAGCAATTTCAGGTCTCCTAATCCATGAACATCAGATACCTTTACATTTATTTGTGTCTTCTTTAATTTTTTTCAGACATGTTTTGTAGTTTTCATTGTATAAGTCTTTCACCTCCTTGGTTAAGCTGATTCCTAAGTATTTTATTATCTTTGATGCTATTGTGAATGAAAATAGTTAGTTAATATCCTTTTTGGATTGTTCATTGTTAGTATATCAAAGTGCAATTGATTTTGTATCATACTACTTGGCTGATTTGACTGTCAGTTATAATGGTTTTTTTGGGGAGTCTTTGTGGTTTTCTTTTCTTTCTTTCTTTTTTTTTCTTTTTTAGACTGAGAGTCTCACTCTGTTGTCAGGCTGGAGTGCCATGGTGCAATCTAGGTTTCTGCAACCTCAGCCTCCCAGGTTCAAGCTATTCTCTTGCCTCAGCCTCCCAAGTAGCTGAGATTACAAGTGCACACCACCATGCCCAGCTAAGTTTTGTATTTTTAGTAGAGACAGGGTTTCACCATGTTGGCCAGGATGGTCTCCATCTCTTGACCTCGTGATCCACCTACTTCAGCCTCCCAAAGTGCTGGGGTTACAGGTATGAGCCACCATGCCCGGCCAGGGTTTTCTACATGTAAGATCATATCACATGCAAACATGGATAATTTTACTTCTTCCATTCCAATTAAGATACCTTTATTTCTTTTTCTTGCCTAATTGCTCTGGCTTAGACTTTGAATACTCTGTTGAATAGAAATGAGGAAAACAGTCATCATAGTTTTGTTCATGGTTGTAGAAGAAAAGCTTTCAGTGTTTCACTGTTAATTATGATGTTTGCTATGGGTTTTAAATATATCACATTTATTATGTTGAGGTAATTTTGTCTATTCCAATTGTGTTGAATATTTTTGTCATGAAAGGGTGTTAAATTTTGCCAAAAGGGTTTTTTTTTTTCCTTTTCTTTTTTGAGACAGAGTTTCACTCTTGCTACCCAGGCTGCAGTGCAATGGCACAATCTTGGCTCACTACAACCTCTGCCTCCTGGTTTCAAGTGATTGTCCTGTCTCAGCCTCCCAAGTAGCTGGGATTACAGGCTCCCGCCACCATGTCTGGCTAATTTTTCTATTTTAATAGAGACAGAGTTTCACCATGTTGGTCAGGCTGGTCTCGAACTCCTGAACTCAGGTGATCCACCCACCTCAGCCTCCCAAAATGCTGGGATTGCAGGCTTGAGCCATCACACCTGACCACCAGAAGTTTTTTTTCCACATCAGTTAGATAGATGATCATGGGTTTGTTTCTCTTCTGTTAGTGTGGTATATTACATTGACTGATGTTTATATGTAGAACCATTCTTGTGTTCCATGAGTAAATCCTACTTGGTCATACTTTATAGTGTTTTTATTTTTTAATTTTTAAATTTTTTTTGTAGTTTTAGTAGAGAAGAGGTCTCGCCATGTTGCCCAGGCTGTCTCAAACTGCTGAGCTCAAGCAATCTGCCCACCTCAGCCTCCCAAAGTGCTGGAATTACAGGCTTGAGCCACCCTGCCTGGCCAATATAGTCTTATGCTGCTGAATTTGATTTCCAGTATTTTGTTGAAGAGTTTTGCATCAGTGTTCATCAGGAATTTTGGTCTGTAGTTTTCTTTTTTGATGATATATTTGTCTGGCTTTGGTATCAGGGTAATGCTGGCTACCTAGAATGACTTAGGGTATATTTCCTTCCATTCAATTTTTTGGAAAAGTTTGAGAAGGATTGGTGTCAGTTCCTTAAATATTTGATAGAATTTAATGAAGCCCTCAGGTCCAGAGCTTTTCTATGTCAAGAGATTTTTTTACTATAGGTTAAACATCCTATTAGTAAAAGACCTGTTTAAATTTTCTACTTCTTCATGGTTTAGTCTTGGTATGTTTTGTGTTTCCTTCTAGAATGGGCATATTTTCATTTGTCCATTTCATTTAGGTTATACAATTTTTCTTTTTTTGCCCCGTATATTCCATTTTTCTCTGCTCTAATCTTTATTTCCATCTTTCTCATTGCTTTGAGATAGATCTCAAGATATTTTACTTGTTTATATATATTAGAGACAAGGTCTTCCTGTGTTTCCCAGGCTGGTCTAGAACTCCTAGACTCAAGCGATCGCCCACGTCAGCCTCACAAAGTGCTAGGATTACAGGTGTGAGCCACCGTGCCCAGCCTAATTTCCTGGTATCTTTATCTTCATGCAGCTTTTATGACTAGAATTGAACTGAATTTACCAAGATAATTTTTGTTTTTGCTGATCATTTGAGAAGACTATCAACTGAGACTTCTTAAGGCATTGTTTTTGTTTTTTTAAAAGTTTTTTGACCACACTGATGGCATTAATTTAAGTTACATTAATTTAATGCTTTCCAGGTTCACTTACCCGTAAAGGAACTGAAGCAGCTACGTTGTCTGGGTTAGATACCCAGGATTCACCATCTCATGCCAGGAAAATTTAGGACACGGACACACAACAAGGGGTTTAGGAGCAGAGGTTTAATAGGCGAAAGAAAGAGAAAGGAAAACAGCTGTCTCTGCAGATAGACTTAATATCATGGGGTTTACAGAATAACAGAATCTCTGAATAATAGAGTCTCTGTGTCTGCCTTTGACCCTTTTCAAACACCCGCAGTGTTTAAGAAGGCATTTTCCTCCAAAATAGGCTGCCTTCCCCTCCCTACACTGGATGTGTTTTCTACCCGTTATCTTTCTTTTTCCGTGAGCTTCTTTACTTTCCTAAAGAAAAGATTTGGCAGTAACTTGATTTTCTTCTCCATGATGCAGTAAAAACTGGTATTTTATTTTGAAAATTGTTGTCAGTAGCTGCTTTGCTGCCTTTATCACTGTTGCTTCATGAAAATGCTTAAACAACATCCCGTCTGCCTTCAGAGACAAATGGTCATTAAGTATCAGGCAGGGTGTGTCGTGTGTCTTTTACCACCATGTAATGTTTTCTCTGGTGTTCTTTCTCACTTGATAAGCAGTGCTGTAATAGTGGGAATACTAACACAAAACTGCTGGTTTGTAGCACTATCTACAAAACTTTTGGTCCTTAAACTATTTTGTGAACCACATTTTCATCTATACTAGAGTGTACTCATGAACTTATTTTTCATGACTGTGAACTACTTGTATATTTGATATTGTATTTTAAATCACCTAAAATTTCTCTTTTATGGCCATAGGCCATTTTTAGGTACATATTTTCACCTTTTTCTCATGTCTTTAAATAATACCAGCAGTTAATATTCTTTTAGGGAGCCTTTTCTTCAAGCCGTGTGCAGATCCCCAAAGTTCTTGCTTGTTTGTTTAAATCATTTCATCAGAATTGTAGAGAAGCCATAATTGAGCTGAGAACAGATTAAATTAAAGTGAACTAAGACTCAAGTCTTTAATGCTTTCCGGATTCACTTAACAGAGAAGGGGTTCCTTCTTGGTCATCTCATCAAAATCACAAACCACTGCATTTCAAAGACTGCTAGGATTTTGAGTCATGAAAACTACAATGGTTAAGTTTAGAACAGTTTCTAATTACTATCTTAGAATTATTATTATTTCTAAGTTACTTTTACTTCTTAATGGTGTTTTCTCATCATTCACATAATTATGGATGTCTATATAAGTAAAAAAATTCTTATGTAAAATGTTTATCTTTTCTCTCTTTTTCTCCACCTTCCATTTTTGTGGTCTTAAGTCAAACATGGTCAAACATGAGCCTATCTTTCTAGCCATCCAGCTCTGGCCAAGGATTCATTGAAAATTTCTCCTTTAATCCACATCTGACAAGGTAAAGGCATTGATGAAGCTGAGTAAAGTCAGAGCGCGGCAGGGAAGCCCCATGCTATCTATCCTTATTGCCATCCTAACCGTGACAGCTCAGGTTCTTAGAAGTTTTAGATTAAGAAGTGATTTGTCATGGCAGTCTTGGTTCTTACCAAGGATTTCCTTTAAACTGCATCTGAAGGAAAGAACAAGACATTATGTATTTGGGAGAGGGTGGGGGTTGGTAAAAGAGAGGTGTATAATTTGAACTTTATAAAATCGTCATAGAAGCCTGTAGAATACAGTTTCTATGAAGGTCCTGCTTATAACATGAGACAAACTGTTGTTTGTTCTTGTTAAAGATTGTGAACAGTGTGTTAAATAATATTAATGGCTGGGATTGTCAGTACTTAACAGTACCTTCCTTCTACAAGTGATTTTATTGATCGATACAGACTCAATGTAACGGGGGCAGATTATTTTTACTGATTTTATCGAAACCTTAACCAAGTTTGTTAGTGTGCCACATATCTTTAAATAGATCTAGATGATGATGTAGATTAAGAAAAGCAAACCACCATCCATCTCTTTTTGATCTGTTAATAACTTAAATCCATCATTGCTAGCAAGTGTTTTCAGATTCTGTTGTACATACATGTTTCTGTTGTGCCTGATTAGAAATACTATAACCCAGTTTCAGTGGTTGGTTTTTCATACAGAAAAACCCTAACCACTTATCTAGGATTTGGCAGACAAGTTTGTCATCATAATTGGTGAATATATTGACAAAATATAAAAATGAAAAAAATTTTATTAGTCTTTGTTTTGTAAATTTAGTTTTCGTAGGCAGTGACCTATAGATTCGTAAGTTTTACGGTAGTTCTATGAGACTTTTTGTGCTAAGCTGGAACCTCTTTATGAAGGCTACAGATAATTTCTTAGAACAATGTGTGACATTTCCTTTTATAGTTTTTTAAGGCCTGCATTGTAACTATGGAGAATTGTGCTACTTAATTTCAAATATATTTTATTTCTCCCAATAATTTACGTGCTTTCCATTTATCTCAAAATGATATGTACTTTATTTAAAATAATTTTTAGTGCTACAAATAATTTATTAGAACAGTGTATGATATTTCTTTTCGTATTTTTAAGGCTTGCATTATAACCATGGAGAATTGTCCTACTTAATTTCAAATACATTTTATTTTTTTCAGTGATTTACATGCTTTCCATTGATCCCAAAATATGGTATATATTTTAAATATGGTATATCTCCTTTAAATGATATGTATTTCACTTAAAATAATTTTTAGTGCGGAGCAGTGTTTTAAATCTCTAAAACCATCTATACATATGATTTCTTTAAAGGAAAACAGTACACTCTCTTTTCTAGGAGATAAACCAGTATTTTAAAAATTTAGGCAATGCATTTTTGCTTACCTTGGGTAGAGAAGCTTGATGAAAGCCAAGCCTACCAGGCTGTGGGAAATGAGCCTTCAGAGGTGATGTGGGCCAGTGGGGGAGGCATCAATAATGGCATTTTGTGAAGCTGTGGCAGTAATGGCAATTAGAAATAACAAAACTGTGTATGATTTCATGGAGAGGAATTTATGTGAGAGAAGGGAATGGAATAAAAATATGAACTCTAGTGGATTGTGGCCCAAAAGATTTGATTGGGCTTAAAACATAAAACTTTGTGAGTTTTAAACCTATGAATTATAAAATATTGATCACCTGGTTTGCAATGCATACTGATTTTTAAAAATACCTTCAGCAGTCATTAATTAAGTTCAGTGACCTCACCTAGAGCCCCCTGTTAATAAGGTGAATGTTTTGGGTTAAATCCTTTTCTGGGCTGGGCATGATGGCTCATGCCTGCAAACCTAGCACTTTGGGAAGCCAAGGTGGACAGATCACTTGAGGTCAGGAGTTTGAGATCAGCCTGGCCAACATGGTGAAAACCTGTCTCTATCAAAAATGCAATAATTAGCCAGACCTGGTGGCATACACCTGTAGTCCCAGCTACTCGGGATGCTGAGGCAAGAGAATCGCTTGAACTCGAGAGGCAGAGGTTGAAATGAGCTGAGATTGTGCCACTCCACTCCAGCCTGGATGACAGAGTGAGACCCTGTCTCAAAAATTGATTAATTAATTAATTCTTCTCTAGAGCTGGCTGTGCTGGTTGGTGGCTCATAGCTGCATGCTGCTTCTAGAAAGAAGACTGGTGGGGTGTGGCATGACACTACATGGACCTGTGCTAATTTCCAGAAAGCCAGCTCAAAGCCCCTTTTAGAAACAGATGGTGTCATTTCATGTATATGGACAGAAAGACCACATGTTACCTTCTTTTCACATTCAGACTTCTCTGAAAAAGTAGATGGTTTTATCTGATGAAAACAGAATCCTTGAGTTGGTGTTACATTTCTGTGAATATTAGTCTTTTTAAAGCGGCTGTGGGCTTTACTCTCTTTCAGTACTGCAATCTTCCATTCAGAGAAGATTTTAGGAACGCAGACATTATTCTTGAGATATTTTTATTAGTATTTTATTAGGTTTTTGTGTGATGGAATCATGAGTTTTAAAAGAACCAGCGTTTGTAGTGAGTTTCACTTTTAGCTTGATGACTCCAGTTTAATCCAAGGAAGATCACTAAGAGTCTATTTTGTAGTCATTTACTTTCTAATATAAGTAATCTGTTTCTTCGTAGACATTAAGAGTTCTCTCCTTGCAGGTTAATGTATTTTAGTAACAGTATTTTTTGTTATTGTTCTGACTATATAATACATATATATGCATATATCTAACATCGTTGGAAAACAAACAACAAAAATAATTTTCTGTAATTCATCCACTCAGAACAATAGTTCTGAACCAGGGATGGTTTTTGCCTCACAGGGAACATTTGGCAATGTCTAGAGACACTTTTGGTTGTAGCAGCTGAGGACGGGGTGCTGCTAGCATCTAAAAAGTAGAGGTATGCTGTTAAACACCCCACAATGGATAGGCCAGCACCTAACTAATAAATATTAATAGTCACCCATAATGTCAAAATTGTAGTATGCCTTTTTTCTTGTGCATATTCGTAATAATACATTTTCAGATATTTGTTATACCATCGATAATGCTTTGTAAATCCCTCTTTTAACTTAAAAAAGTACCATATGCATTTACCATGTATTACATGTTATTGTAAGATAAGATTTTTAAATATTAACTTTTTTATTATGGAAATTCTCAATATATCAAAACTATAAACATAATAAACTCTCAGATTCCTATCATCCAGCTTCAACAATTATCAACTCAGGGGAGATTGTATTCCTCAGTTACTCCCCCCATATTATGTTGATGAAACTGTCAAATATCATATTTTCATCCATAAATACTTCAGCATGTATTCTTAATAGTTTTTTTTGGTAATGGGATTTTTGTGTAAAACAATTCTGACAAAGGCTCCATAATATCCTGTACTGTGGATGCATTATATTTTACTTAACTAACAGTCTGCTATGGAATTTTTAGGTTGTTTCTAGTTTTTCTTCTAGAATTTTTTTCTTTTGGTTGGTTGGAGGTTTTGGTTTTTTGCTTTAATCTTCATGTAGCATATTCTCCTTGTTCTACAGGTGAAGTAGAAAGTGTGCAAACTAAGCAAGTCAAGAATGAGCACAGGACCCTTAATTTCATTAAACACTGTGTAACTGGTAAAGATTAATGTACATATCTCTTGCTAATTCTTTCCAATTACTTAGTTCATATAAATTCCCAAGCCTGGTTAATTATGCTGAAGTCAGGTAGTAATTCTGAACAGTGTTCCAACAACAAGGGAATTTTCCTGGTATAACCTTGCCCTCTACACAGACTCTCAGCAGATTAGGCCCTCAGCCTGGAGTGCATTCATTTTCCGTTCAGGCCTAATTGCTGCCGACTGGCTGCCACAGGTACCTGGATAGCCTGAGTTTAAAGAGGCAGGGACTTCTGAGAACAAATAAGGAAAGATTAATTGTTTGTTTTGTTCCCTCCCAAGAGAAATGTGGGCGCTTAATCAAGAAAAATAATTTCTTCTGTTGATTTGGCTTATTTGGAGAAAAGATAATTGTGTAAAGGTAGGTGCAAAATGATGCCTTTTATAAGAGATATTGCCACTTACCTACACAAGAGACAAGGATATGGGGAAATAAATGTAAGTCACTGACAAAATGGATGGGGATGGCTCACATTTCTCATAGTAAGTAATTTGGCTGTTGGGCTTTTATTTGTACCGATAGTGCTAGCTAGTGTTGTCATTTGTTTTGTCTGGATCTTCGGAAATCTAATCAAGGAGACAATAGTGTAAAAAAAATCAACAACACTTTTCCAAATTGTTCTTAATTGCTGGAGTACAAAGTGAGCTAAATGCTGTGATGTTTCCAATTAAAGAACCTGTTTCAAGCAAGCACTATTAAATCTATCTTTCCCATTCTGATAAATAAGCTATCAAAGAGTGGAGCCAGATTAATTGAGAGCAATTAGTTCTAGATTTCTTATAATAGGGAATGTGAACCAACATTATTAATGAATCTGGTGGTTTGTGGCATGGTAACTGTGTCATTTGTACCTCTGGCATATCAAAAAGGAAAACTGATTAAATGTTATATTTCCTATGATTTTTAGTGCCAAAAAGTATTTGCTTTCCAAAATCTCCAGTTATATAGGAAGATGTTTGCCATATTCTAAATCAAAGTTGACCCTTGTATTTGGAAATGAGGAAGTGATTAAATTAAAAAAGAAATGTGTATTGTTCCTCTAATAGGGATTAGACTTGCAAACACAAGAATGTCTAGACTAGGCAAAAGTTAGCAAACTTTCTGTGAAAGATTCGATAGTAAATATTTTTGGCCTTGTGAGCCGTATGGCTGTGTTGCAGTTACTCCATTCTGCCATTGTAGTGCAAAAGCTACCATAGATGGTACATAAAGGAAAGAGATGGACTGTGTTGAAATAAAACTTTATTTGCAAAGGCAACAGCAGACCTAATTTGACTGTCAGGGTATAACTGACCCCTGGACTAAAGGCTGGTGGCAGGTTGGGCAGAGAGGCAACAGTGAGGACTGGAATGGAAAAGCATGGCCTAGCATAAGGAAGACGTGGATTCAGAGCCCTGAGTCTCCACTCTGCTTTATAAACTAGCGTAGTTACGTAACCTCTCTGAGCACTAGTCTCCTTTTCTTACTAGAGAGAAAAAAAGATACACCACATGGAGTTGTTAATGATGACTAAATTAGCTAAAATACGTGAAGCATCATCTAATTCCTAAAATGTAACAGGCATACGATAAAGAGTAGCTACCATTTTTTCCTCAGATCTGGGCTATATTTGGCTTGTATGTTTTATCTTCATTTTCCTCAAACCCCAGAATACCTCCAGGAATTCAGGGAGTCTGGAGGTTAATGCCCAATCTTAAATATTTAGTCATGAAAATTAAATTTGAAAATATTCTTTCAGGAACCATCTCACCATTTCGACTAAAACCATGACTGATTTAAAATGCTACTTAAGACTATACGATTAGAAATTTTAAAGCTGATGCAGAATGTTATGACTAGAAAGTTTTGATGGAACCTTTATCCACTCACGGATTCATTAATTCATTAAATAAACGTCTTTGAAGAACCTGTGCTGGGCCAGACCCTCTGAGGAGGCTTTATGCTTATTATCTCATAGTCCATCTCATCCTAGCTCAGCAGCAGCGTCTGGTATTGGAGGTCAGTCTGCCTAAATATGAGCTATTTTATCTGAAACCACAGGTGTAAGCCTGTCTATAAAGCACATCGGTTTTCCTCAGTAGACAGCCACACCAAAATTGCCTTGAACCTCTTTCAGATCCTGGCGTTCAAGAGCGCCTGTGGGAATCTGGTACCGGAGGGGCAGCACCTGCGGCCTTCTCACCAGCGTGTCTCCAAGGTGGACTGTGTACGATAATCCCCTGGGGAGCAGAAAGCAGCCAGGAAACTTGCCATTCTATTTATTTTTCTCTGATGAAAAGGTAGATTAAGCTTTATTAATGTGCTGTTTAGACTGATACCAGTACTTTCACAAGTCAAAATGTCAGACTGCCTGGGGTCACATTTGATATGGACATTACCACAACCAGGGGCCTGACTTGCTTGTTGATTAGAGCCCACTGTGATTTGTGGGGCCTGATTAGGTGGACTTATGAGCTCTTTTATCTGCATTCAGCTAAACCTCACAAAAGGCACATATGACTTACCAGGAGTCCTGCTGGGAAACCACAGATTGAAGGTTGAAGTAGAAAACTTGAGCTCACGTGAACGGCAGTAGCTCTGTGCTATTGCTGCTGCAAGTCCTCCTGAAAGTTCTCTGCAGCCCTCCCTTAATTCAACCCTTCAGAGTAAAGGCCCTTTGAACACCAAGTGAGAAAGTAGGTGACTTTGAAATAACACAAATCTTGGAGAGAATATTTTGAACATGTGTGTTTTTTAAAATGTCTGTCATTATGGGATGTTGTTGCCAGAATGAATGTGTGTAACCTATAAAATTCTCTTTACCTTTCTTAAAACTTGGAAGTAGATTGGGAGGCTGAGGCAGGCAGATCACCTGAGGTCAGGAGTTTGAGACCAACACGGAGAAACCTGTCTCTACTAAAAATACATAAATTAGCAGGGCATGGTGGTGCACACCTATAATCTCAGCTATTTGGGAGGCTGAGGCAGGATAATCGTGTGAACCTGGGGGGCAGAGGCTACAGTGATCCAAGACTGTGCCACTGCACTCCAGCCTGGGCAACAGAGTGAGACTCTGTTTCAAAAAACAAAAAAACAAAAAACTTGGAAGTAGCATTTTTAGCCTGTTTAAAATGTTTCATAGGAAGAGTTTGAGTGGGTCTTTGACCCCAAATTATTTTAAATGCAACATTTTCCTGTTGTCCTGTAAAGAACAACTATGTGACACCAAGAAGGGCAATTTCCTGACCAAATCTCATCAGAAAATCTTTGCCTTTTAGGTGGACAGAATTTAAAAAAATGAGTATTGTGATTTAGCAAGTGCAGTTGTTGGATCTACTTGTCTTCATAAGATGTTTTTTGACAATGGCAGTCATTAAAACCAGGTATTTATGAGATAAGCTGAATTTCCAGTCACTCTTGAACACAAGGAACAGCAATCACTGTGTTACAACCTGATAGACCATATCCACTCACAGTACTCACAAGTTAAAATATTATCACTACTCATGTTAGAATAAGAACAGTGAGGTTTTTTATACCAGTAATAAATATAATAAAACAAAATTCATTTATTACTTCATCTCTATATTATTTTAAAATATCTTTTTGTATGTGTTTTTTACAGTACCTAATTGGCACAGTAGTATCTTGATATCAGGTATAATTAAATATGCACCTGTTAGGGCTCTTTTACATTGGAGAGGAGTGTGATAAAAAAACGTTTGGAAAACACTCTTCTAACACTGTTCCATCCTGAATGGAACTTCCTACTCTGGGTTTTAAGTAAAATAGTGTAGTGACAGGGTATGTAGAACCTTTTTATTTAAAGATATTCTTTTTGTTTATAATTTATTTATAACTTGTTTATAATTTATTAAATAAGGTGCTCTATTTTCAGAAATCTGTGTTTTAAAAGTTCTTTCCCATTCAGAATGTGGCCAGTTCTTGCTTGTGAGGTGCAAATGGCAGGTTATTTTCAGGCTGGATGAAGGGCCTCACTTCCACACAGCTGCATCCAGAGTGAATTCTAGTTGTGGCCATGGAGTTAACGTCTTAAGAAAGTCTAATACTTTCTAAAACATTGCCTGGTTTTGCCTTCGCTACTTTTTCTTGTCTCCATTTAGAGAATGGGTATTGGTTTTCAAAAAAAACCTTAACGTTTTCCACAGAGGATGCTTGTGTTCTCAGAGGGACTTGTGGCTTATATTCCGTTTTCAGTATTTCCTGACCCTTGCAGCGATTCAGGACGACTTCATAACATCTCTTTTCCCAGAGTGCCTTTCATGTAGCTGATACATAAATAAACTGACATTTCTTTTTTTATTTCTCATACACCTGGAATATCAGAGGATATTCTGCGATGTTATTCCAGAAAGACATCAGAGCAATGTGGATATGATGTTGGAACTCTGATAATCTGTTTCTGTTATTATTTTAAACCATTCACAATATGAGACTAATCCTGGATCCCTCTTTCCCCAGTGAGACCTTCTTTATATTCCACACCCATTACCAAATTCAGCACCATCACACCCAGGGTGCTGCTCGTGGGCTTGCTTATTTCAGGCAGTACTGTTCTTTGTCTCTGCACCACCCACCCACCCCTATTCAAGAATCTCTCTATGGGCCTCTCTTTTACTATTTTGGAAAAATCTGGGCCCTTCTTAGGTTTATATATATATATATAAACCACTCTCTTCACTCAGAACAGGCCCGTGACTGTACCCTGGAAGCTATTTGTGATTAGTCAAAAGAGTGCTTTCCTTGTTTGTCCTCGCCACTGCCATTGCCGTTTACTGCTTTGTTCTTTTCCTCTAAGATCATGATAGCAGTTTTCTGATTCGCTTCAGCTCTTCTGGCTCACTCTCAGAGTTTCTAGGTAGATATTCCTTTTCATGATATCTACCTGCCTACCTATCAAACTACCTACTGAACTTTTTAATTTGGAGATATTCTTCCTGGACTGCTTGTTTATAGTTTGTTAAATGTGCTGTATTTCTAAAAACTTTACTTTAAAAGTCCTTTCCCATTTAGAATGTGGCATACTCTTGCTTGTGGGGTGTATATCTCTGATGGTGATAGCTCCCTACTGAAAACATTTTATGACTCCTTGATGACTACAAAATTGTGGTATTCTTAGGCCAGGTATTTGGAATTCCAGCCTTATTCAGCACAAATCTTATGTGTCAGCCACACTATTTACTAACTAACCTCTTCACTTGGCCCCTGTAATTATCAGACTCTGTACCTGGTAACCTCCCCTTTTCTCATCTCTGCTTACCAAAGCCACCCCCCAGGCTTATTTCCAGTACACCCCTGTATTAGGGTTCTCTAGAGGGACAGAATTAATAGGATAGATGTATATATGAAGGGGAGTTTATTAAGGAGAATTGACTCACAGTCACAAGGTGAAGTCTCGTGATAGGCTGTCTGCAAGCTAAGGAGCAAGGAAGCCAGTCCAAGTCCCAAAACCTCAAAAGTAGAGAAGCTGACAGTGCAGCCTTCAGCCTGTGGCCAAAGGCCCTAGAACCCCTGGCAAACCACTGGTGTAAGTTTAAGAGTCCAAAAGCTGAAGAACTTAGAGTCTGATGTTTGAAGTCAGGAAGCATCCAGCACAGGAGAAAGACGAAGGCTGGAAGACTTAGCAAGTCACCTTCTCCCACCTTCTTCTGCCTGCTTTATTCTGGTTGCACTGGCAGCTGATCAGATGATACTTACCCAGATTGGGGGTGGGTCTGCTTCTCCCGGTCGGTCCACTGATTCAAATGTTAATCTCCTTTGGCAGCACCCTAACAGACACACCGAGGAACAATACTTTGCATCCTTGAATCCAGTCAAGTTGACAGTATTAACCATCACAGGTCCAGCCTTTGTTAACTTGAACCCATATGCATCTCCTGAAATCATACATAATCTTCAAATAAAGACAATAATAGGGTCATAATTATGTGTAACATAATCCAGCTATTCTTCATGCTACCAGAAGCGCACTAATCCTTAACCTAAATGCTATTACATGAAGCTAACAGCATTTAAATGCTCATACGAAATCCATAAATCTTACGTCACATGATAAAGGAAAAAGAAAGGAAATAAAATGAAGATATTTTCCTAGTACAAGTGTATACATGCACTAACATGCTCTGTTAAAAATGAGGGAATATGACAGTTACAGTCCTCATTTATGCAGCTGGTCACATGGCCATAGCTGGTATTGATGACTACCTTCTACTGCCTGTTCTTTATTCCTTTTCCCTCACCCAGCACCTCAGTGGGTTGTGTTTTTTTACCTGGTGGAGTGACCCAGACCTTCATTCCTGAAGGGTTTGAGCCATTTTTAGTCCTGCCTGGATTGGGCTGTTGTAGTTTCCCATTTACCTTAATCATAGGGCATGGTAATACTAAGAGATGCCCCAAGGGATCTCCTGTATTCCACACATATTCCTTACCTCTACTGTGGAGCAGTAGACTGATTTCATGTTGATAGTCTGGGTCAGTCACCCCAACTAACACTGTAACTTCCTTCTTAGCCTGTTGGCTTAAAGGGAAGAGGAGCTCAAAGTGGCCAGGTGGCAGTCTTAGCTTCCAGTTTATGGAATCATTGTTGTGTCTCCTGGTGGCAGCATTCCTCCCTCTGTAATTAACACCTTTAGGTCAGCAGAACATAATGTCATGGGAACAGAAAGCAAACATTTTGCTAGTAGGTCACTAGGGGTGACGGTGAGTGGTGCCACTTCTGCTTCTACCTCTTGATTCCTGGACCCGTAAATCCTGGCTGTGGGAGAAGAAGTACCATATATTGGATGCAGATTCAGAGCATACACAGCCTTCTGGAGAACTTTGCCCCATCCATCATTCTGTCAGTCCAGCTGCTTCAGGATGATGGGGAGAATGAATGATAAGACCAGTGAATTCCATGAGCATGAGCCCACCACTGCACTTCTTTAGTTGTAAAGCGAGTGCCTTGGTCAGAGGCAATGCTGTGTGAAATACCATAACTGTGGATAAGGCATTCTGTGAGTCCATGGATGGTAGTCTTGGCAGAAGCATTGCGTGCAGGATAAGCAAACCCATATCCGGAGTGAGTGTCTATTCTGGTGAAGACAAACCACTGCCTTTTCCATGATGGAAGAGGTCCAATATAATCATCCTGCTACCAGGTAGGTGGCTGATCACCCCTAAGGAATGGTGCCATATCGGGGCTCAGTGTTGGTCTCTGCTGATAGCAAATTGGGCACTCAGTGATGGCTGTAGCCAGGTCAGACTTGGTGAGTGGAAGTCCATGTTGCTGAGCCCATACATAACCGCCATCCCTGCCACCATAGCCACTTTGTTCATGGGCCCAGTGGGCAATGACAAGGGTGGCTGAGGAAAGAGACTGAGTGGTGTCCACAGAATGAGTCATCCTCTCCACTTGATTATTAAATGCTCCTCTGCTGAGGTCATCCGTTGTTGAACACTCATATGGGATATTAATATCTTTACAGTTTTTGACCACTCAGAGGGGTCTATCCACATACCTCTTCCCCAGATTTCTTTGTCACCAGTTTTCCAATCATGCTTCTTCCAAGTCCCTGACCATCCAGCCAAACCTTGGCTACAGATCATGAATCAGTATGTAATCACACATCAGATCATTTCTCCTCCCATGCAAAGCGCCAGGTGCACTGCTCAAAGTTCTGCCCACTGGGAAGATTTCCCTTCACTGCTGTCCTTCAAAGATATCCTAGAAAGGGAGTATGGTGCTCCAGCTGTCCATTTTCGGGTGGTGCCTGCATATCATGCAGAACCATCTGTAAACCAGGTTCCAGTTGTCTCTTTCACTGATCATAGGGAACTCCCCATGCAGCCATTGGTGCAGGCTGGGGAAGAGAAGGCTGGATGGCAGTAGTGGGAACCATGGGGATTTGAGCCACTTCTTCATGTAATTTACTTGTGCCTTCAGGACCTGCTCAAGCCTATACCACTTCCATTTAATGATGACATGCTGCTGTGCATGACCCACTTCATGGCTAGATGGGTCAGAAAGCACCCAGTTCATGATATGCAGTTCAGGTTGCATGGTAAGTTGGTGAGCCATAGTCAAACGTTCAGTTTCTACCAAAGCCAAGTAACAAGCCAAGAGCTGTCTCTCAAAGGGAGAGTAGTTATCTGATGGCAGGGCCTTGTTCCAAAATCTTAGAGGACTTTGCTGTGATTCACCTATGGGGACCTGCCAGAGGCTCCAAACAGCATCCTGTTTGCCACTGACAGCTCAAGCACCACTGGATCTGCTGGGTCATATGGCCTGAGTGGCACAGCAGCTCGCACAGCAGCCTGGACCTGTTGCAGAGCCTTCTCCTGTTCTGGACCCCACTGAAAACTGACAGCCTTTCAGGTCACTCAATACATGGGCTGGAGTAACACACCCAAATAAGGAATGTGTGGCCTTCAAAATCCAGATAGGTCCACTAGGTATGTGTCTCTTTCTTGGTTGTAGGAGGGGCCAAATGCAGCAACTTATCCTTCACCTTAGAAGGAATATTTCAACAGGCCCCACACCACACCACTGGACCCCTGGAAATTTTACTGAGGTAGAAGGTCCTTGAATTTTAGATTTATTTCCCATCCTCTGGCATGCAAATGTCTCACCAATAAGTCCAGTGTGCTTGCTACTTCTTGCTCACTGTCAGCATAATGTCATCAGTGTTATGGACCAGTGTGATAATCTTGGGAAGGGAAAAGTGAGCAAAATCTCTGTGAACAAGACTATGACACAAAGTCAGAGTTGATATACCCCTGCAGTAGGACAGTGAAGGTGTATTGCTGGCCTTGCTAGCTGAAGGCGAATTGCTTCTGGTGGGCCTTATGAACAAGAATGGAGAAAAAGGCATTTGCCAAATCAACGGCTGTGTACCAGGTATCAGGAAATGTGCTAATGTGCTCAAGCAATGAAACCACATCTGGTACTGCAGCTGCAGTTGGAGTCATCACTTGGCTAAGCTTATGCTAATGCACTATCATTCTCCAAAATCTGTCTGTCTTCTTCGCAGGCCAAATAGGAGAGCTGAATGGGGATGTGGTGGGAATCACCACCCCTGTGTCTTTCAAGTCTTTGATGGTGGCACTAATCTCCACAGTCCCTTCAGGGATGTGGTATTGTTTTTGATGTACTGTTTTTCTAGGTAGAGACAGCTCTAATGGCTTCCATTTGGCCTTTCCCACCTTAGTAACCCTCACCCTACCAGTCAGGGAGCTAATATGGGGATTCTGCCAGCTGCTAAGCAGGTCTATGTCAATTATGCATTCTGGCACTGGGGAAATAATGACCACATGATGAGTATGGGGACTCACTGGACCTAAAACGCCATTAATTACCTGACCTCCATAAGCCCCTACTTTAACTGGAGGACCACAGTGATGTTTTGGGCTCTCTGGAATCAATGTCAGCTCAGACCTTTCTTGATTCTCCACACCTAGGTATGCTATTCTTAAACCCTAATGCACTTTAATAGACTATTACCCCATCACATTTTTTCTTCTGTTATAGCTGTTAGGGTATTTGTCTTCTCCACACCCGATTACCAGTCCTGTATGTCACCCATTTGGGCTCCCCGCAGTGTCTCCTAACTTTAGCTCAATCCTTCTTGATTGCTGTCCCAAGGCTGCCATGTAGATACTTTGGTTTTGATGATATTTGATATTATTTTAATCCTTCTTTCTGTTTGCTGAAAATGAATTTGTTTTTTGTGTTCTTCTCTGATAGCTTGGAACATAATCTTACATTTGAATGAGTCATGTCTACATGATTTCATCATGTAGTATTGCATTATATTACATTCTCTGAATTGATAGGGATATTTCTGTATTACTTGATAAATGCAAATTTTAAATTTTAGCTGCATAAAATTTCATTATGTACAGCAAAAATGTCACCACAAATTCAAATCCTAAGACAAAAAGACTAAAAAAATATGTTCAAGACACATGACAAAGGTCTAATTCCTATGATATGCAAAAAGCTTTTACAAATCATTAGGAGGAAGACAATCCAGTAAGGAAATTGGCAGAATTCATTCATTTAAAAATAATTATAAATGGTCAGTAAACAGGGGGAAAGATACTTGATTAATCAAGAAATGGTAGATTAAATGAGATAATGTATTTACTTTTGGATCTGCAAAGATTGAAACAAAACATTTGTACCCATCATTGGTAAGGGTACAGGGGAACAAGCATTCTCATATACCTTTAAAGGAACCGAAATTATAGTAACCTTTTGAGAAAGCAGTTTGGCAGTTCCCTCTCTATGAATCTATCCTACAATTATTCTTACATAATTTGGCTATGCTGTATATAAGGCATTTTCCTTGCAATATAATTATTAAAATTACCCAATAAGAGGGGATTTGGTTAAAAATATATTAGAATATTCATATAGTGGAGAGATACAAAATGTTCCATGGCTGTTCGAAAGAATGCTATAAATGTATGTATTCTGATAAGGAAAGATATCCAACGCCTCTGGCTGATATAGGAAGAAATATAGGAAGTTCTCCAGAGACAATTTTTTTTTAAAATATAACATTTGTCTTCTGATCAGTCACATTCACAAGTTGGAGGTCTATGAAGACCAAAATATGGGAAATCTTGTAATCACTCAGTCATTAAAAAAAAAAAAAACAGGCAAAAAAATCTTATCTTTTTATGATTGGAGTTGTTTAAAGCCCTGTTTAAGCAATCTGTGTTACTTATTATCATAGCCACAACTTTCTGTTGTTATTCTTATTAGCAAGACAAATATCATGAGTTTAGTAATTGTGCTGTATTATCACTAGCAAAATAAGAGAATTTACTGTAGAAGAATAAGAATGAAAGTCACGCTTCCAGATTCATGCTATTTATTTTTCATTGGCACACAAAAGGTTGCTAGCATCCCCTGGCCGGGTTCTGCCAGCCCTTTACGACAGTAATTGTATTGTTCCATGTCTTTATCAAGGAATCCCTTGCCAGTGAGTTTTCGGGAGGGACAAGTGTCAAGGAAGAGAAGCTACAATGAAGTACCCCTGATTGAGCAAAGATTACACTGCTCAGGTCATTCTACAAAAACTTGTCAGTTTGCTGCCCAAATAAATGCCTAGAGTGCGTAAAACACAGAGCACAGTGACCCCAGGAAGAAAAATCAATCGCAATTCATATTTCATATGTCTATAATGACTGTGAGAGCATGGCAGCGGTTTTGTTTGCAGGGCAGATTTCCCTCTCCTGTTGTTTCCTTTCTCTTCTCTTTTCTAATGGTATGTCTTTCACATGCTCTGATTTACAGTGGAGCAAAATTTGTTTTTTTTTTTCTTATCCACGTTACCATTCTTATTACTGGTGCCCTGTACTGGATTTGGTAGTGCATTGCACTGTAGACAGGCATAGACTATACATTAGAAATGGCTGTTTTGCTTTGAGATTCTTGAAGGTTTGGGGTGGTGTACTTTCTTTTGCTTTGACGTGAAGAAATGGGGTTGTGGAAGAAATCATCTTTTATTCATAGAGTTACTCATTTATTAGGGTTTTAAACATTAAAAGTGAATTTTTACTTGTGGCTGTGATCTTAAATGCTTTTTCATCAGAACAGGGGACCCATAATACCTGCTAATTTTAAAAATCACCCAATCTGTCTATTCTGTCAACCCTCTCTTGCTCCAACCCACCCCCACCCCTTCCCAACACACACACTTTCTCATACGAAGCTACTTTTGGATTCGTAGCCCTTCTGTGGACTGAGATGTCATAGGGATAGAGAAAATGCTGCTCACTTTATGGATTACTGTTAGGTCAACAAAACTTTGGCAGCATTGATTAACTTGACAGTGAGTACAGCAGTACATTTATCACTTATGGCTGTGCTGTAGAAAATCTAATAAGAGGCAAACAATTCCCTTTAGAGCAGTAACACGTTCACTGTGGCCAACAGTGCATGCACTGGAAATTTCTGCCTTTAAATTATACCCTTGCTGGTAGTTGGGTCATTGACTCAAAGCGACTGCACTTCTGTAGTCATGCTGTTGCTGTTAATTTCATCACAATTATTTGACTTAAGTATTTAAATTGTTATGAATATACAGTGTTTAAAAATCACAGTAGAAGAATTAGGTATACCTCTAAGATTATGATTTTAAAATAATAGCTGGAAATAGAGAGTTCTATTGTTTGAGTTCTTATGATGATAAGAATATCACAAGGAAATTACTTCCCACCATCACCCTAAAATTTAGTTTATTTCATAATGGAGAACTTTGGGGAAAATTTTAGTCTCTGCTAAATACTTTGTAAAGAAAAGTATTTGTAATAGTATTTAATGTGAAATGATATACAAACATATATTGATAAGAATTTGGTGGGATATTTCATTGGTTTTTATTTTCTTCATATTAAAGATATCCTGGTAAGGCTTTTCATACTTATTCTCCTTTCTCCTGTATAATAAATAGCATTACTCATTTGCCCCATGTATCATTTAGATCTTTAACAATTTACTTTGGTATACATTTGAAAAAAATGGGACAAAATATGTTCATTGAATAACAGCAATTATATCTAATGATTGATTAAAGAAGTGTTTACAAGTATGATAAATTTAGTAGACCAGGATAAAGAATAATAAGATTAGGTTTCTAACTGTTCTGTAATAGTTATCTGAAAAAGAGTATTTGATATATAGGTAACTCTTGTCACTTTTATAGCATACAGAAAATCTGAAAACATACTAAACAAAAGCCATCTTCTCAGAGGTAGTTCTGATTTCACATGGCAGTGTTTTGTTTTGTTCCTATCAAACTGCTTGTTAGACTTTCTAGAAAGATATCTAATTTATCTTATTTTTATTCTTGTGCTACACTAGAATTCACAGTTCAGCTGGAGATACCCAGTTAAAATGGAAAAGTTCCCAGCTTTTTTAGTGTTTTCAGTTTTGCTCAGGAACAGTCTTCAATTGAGGGCTTTTATACAGTAGCATCTGTGAGATGATACAGTTTTATTTGTTGGGAGAAAGTATTCTGCTTGAATCAATTGTCAAGAGGTTTAATATAATAAGGCAGCTTGTGGTATGACTGAAAGAAACACCGTGCACAAAAAATTCCCACAGCAGTTTGATTTTAGAAGAAAAACTGAGTTCACCTGAAACATGAATACATTGAAAACCAAGACTTAATAAGGCAGAGCTGAGAAAGAGCTGAAAAGGTTCCTGTCCAAAGGCCCATGTCAGTTATCTCATCCACTATTTGTCTTTGAAATTCTAAAAGGCATATACACCAAAATTACTTTTTCTCAGGCTTTGGAAAGTACTGGCTTGAATCAGTAACATTCAAACCTGTTGATGTTAGTATTTTGATTTAATTCAATGAGAATGTATTCTAAGTAATCTACAGGGTAAATGTAATGTATCCCTTCTAAAACAGTCTTTTCTGAAAGAGCTACGTCTACCACTCTGGATTTCACAGGTTACAATAGGAGTACCCCCACCACTTGCCCTCGTGAACAGAGGCCGGATATTGATTAACTATCACGCTGGCATCAGAACTACTCTTAGGATTCAATTTTTTTGTTGTTTTGCATATTTTATTGATCAAAGTGGTAAATGAGCATCAAGCGTGCAAGAAGACGATGAATTGTTTACTTGCATAAAATAACCTTTCAATAAGGGAAGATGCATGGCTTACACTTTGGTTCTGTTCTGCGGCCCGAAGCAGATGGCATTCAGCTGCTATTGATTTGCTTCCATAGTTAAGGAGCAGCCTGCAACCCGGCATGCCCACTGCATTGTGAAAAGGGATGTAGATCTGGGGACCAGAGTGGAAGCCAAGAAGAGTTGATGAGCCCACCCCCAAATCCTAAAGAAAAATTTTATTTGGAAACCATGCATATCTACTTAAATGAAAACTTGAATTAACATAATTAGATGTGATAGGGCCACTTTATGCACTGGTGCTTTTAAAGAAAGAATATTTGTGGTCATCACTTATGCAGATGTCTCCAGTGAATAAAAAATAGAGTAATAATCACAGAATACTAATTTTAAGCGTGTGATATTTGAAGAAAACTAAATAAAACCTCTCTTCCAGCCTTTGGGGTAAAATTAAGTAATCTTTAGATACACCATGTAATGCTCACCGTTGAGCTTTCTAGCCTTACATAAAAATGAACATGCAAGTTGTGCTGACAGCCCACCTCTCCATGTTTACCAGTTGTGCCATCTCCATTTATCCAGCAGTCCACCTGAATCTTTTGTCAGCAACCACATTTGGTTTTAAAATGTCTTTCGTTACTAGGTAGTTGCAGATGTTGAATTCATAAATATTTTCCTTGAAGCTGTGTCCAACGATGACTTTATATTGCAAAAACTAAGGTTAGGTAGGCTAACTCACCAATTGTGGGTTTTTTCTTTGTTTTCCAGACTCATTAAATATCAAAAATCCCTTTGTCAAAAACAATATGAAAAAATCATAAGTATACTTACATCATAAAACATATATTTTATTCAATAATACACACATCTTTGTCGTGTTTAGCCAACTTTAATTTTTTGGCAATTATTTTTGCAATTTATAATTTTAAATGTAAGTAACAAAAAATGTATAATGAAGCTGTTTGCCCATAATAGCAGAACTCTGCAGACCTGCTTTACTGGGTTCTTCTCAGAAACAACCTGTTATAACAAATAATTGTTTTAAAAGCATTTCTGTAACTGCTGTTCCTTATAATGGAAATGTTTTATTGTGTGCTATTTTTCTTGTCTGTGGAAGAAAGAAGCAAGTTAACTTTGCTCAATCCCAAGTAAATGTTAGCTTTGTCCCTTCCCAGTATCCGCTCCTACCCTGGCAATAAAGAGTTTGGGGGTGAAATTTAATTTACTTGCTTCTTTAACAAAATGAAGTTTATTTCATGCTTTTGACTTTCTCTTCTTCTAGTACTAGAAAACTCAACAAATTCCTCAAACTTTTCACGTAAGAGACAATCTTGACAAGCAGAAGGAGTTTAACGTGCAAGAGGCACAGTTGAAATGCTGGTGTGATGAGTCGGGTGTGTGCCTTGACTAATTTACTTACTCTGTGCCCCTTCCAGTATCTAGTATGACAGAGAATACCTACTCCGTTGCCCCAGAAATACGAGCTTTCATTTCCAAGGTGGGAAAAGACTAGTTGGCATCAGGCTTGTCAGACCCAGAAGGAAGTTGAAAAGAAAGAAGACCTTCCTTCTACAGGTTGCTGTTGGTGGGGGACCAGGACAAGTGTGAGAACAGAGGGCCATTGCCTCTGAGATTGCCAGTGCTCATACTTTGTCCCAGACAAATGGGAGCTGTGTCCATGAGGTCAAAGGGAATCCATAAGCTGAAAGTACAGATGATACTGTAGGAAAGATGCTTGAATACTTCTAAACAAAGCTCCCAGCACCCCATTTCCATGCCAAAGTGTTGACCGTGAAAATATTAAAGCAAAATTATTAAGGTTAGAACTTGTCTTAATTTATGCAAAACATATGTTATTTGTGCCAATTTGATATGTTTGTAGTAGATAAGTAGTATTTCTACCTTGATATACCATTAGATATATTAAAAGTGGTATGCTTAATTAGCTTTTTATCAGAAAAAGAAATTCCTCTCCATTCTCTTGACAACACCGTACACTGACTATTAGCCACATTTAACAGTCTTTTTGCTGATCCAGAGAAAACTTGGTCAGCATCTTCTAGTAGTTATTTAGCCAAATCGTCTGGCAACTTGACTCTTTAATATCAGCTATAGGAGAATGAGAAGATGAAAAAGATGTTCTTTTTAAAAAGTTTTACTGAGTTATAATTTACATAGCATAAAAAGCACATATTATAAGTATACCTTCAATCATTTTTAGTAAATTTGTAGAGTTCTCTGACCATCAGCACAGTATAGTTTTAGAATATCTATAACAACCTCAGTATTTGCATCATGCCCATAGAATCTAGTTTTCTTGTCTGTACAGTTTAAGAAATTTTCATTATAAACTTGAGATTTTAAAAATCAAATACATGTTTTGTTTTTTGGTTTTTTGTTTGTTTTTGTTTGAGACGGAGTCACTCTGTGTCTCCCAGGCTGGAGTACAGTGGCATGGTTTCTGCTCACTGCACCCTCCACCTCCCGGGCTCAAGTGATTCTCTTGCCTCAGCCTCCCAAGCAGCTGGGATTAAAAGTGGTGGTGCCTCCCTTTTCTTATCAGTTAGTCTTTCACTCTACTCACTTGTCTTTTCAGGTTTGGAAGTTGGCTTGTCCTTGGAATGTAGACCATCTTGGAAGGTTGTAGCTGTATCTTCAAATGTGGGTTTTGGAACCTGCCCTTCCAGACAGTTAAGAGAAAGAGATAGAAGGCAGGAAATGGAAGAAAGTAATGTAACTTTCATTCTGTTTGTGCCTTTGTCATTCCCTTTGGCACACACATTTGTTTTCCAGGGAAGAATGGCTGGTAGAAAACGGAAGCCTTTTCCGTTTTAATTTTGTCCCCGATTCCCTGTAGTAGTGGATTCCAGGGGGAAAAGGAAGGAGAACCTCAATTTCTTGAGCATCTCCTGTGTTTCAAGGGCATGCCAGTGCTGCTTACGTGGGCTCGAGTTAATCTGAAGGAGCTGTGGTATCATATTCTACTGCTACTTATTCAGCCTCTGTTTTGAGCAGTTTTTTTGAACACATGTTTAATTGTATTCCGTTTAGCATGTAAAAGGTAGTCTTTTGTGACAAATTAGACTACTTTTTATGTTACACAATTTAGAATTATAAGCAACTTAATTATTTGTGCTACTGGAAAAAAATGGGACCTATAGGTAGTCTAAAATAAAAACTAGTATCAAAAGCATTTTTTATGAAATGAAATTTTGTAGTTTTCAGAATGTAGGGCATGCTGTCAACAAATTAGGAAAAAGATGCTAATGTTCAGTAGATACTGAGAAATCTACTGTGGGAGCTGCCCAGCACAGAGCGGGTTGTTAACACATAATCCTTGCCTTTGAGGAATTTAGGTTGGCCATTCAGATATCTAAACAATTATTACAATGTAATATGTATGTTTGAAAGAAGTATGTACAGTGATATACAGTTTACTAAAGGAGAATGGGGTTGATTTGTTTTATAGGTGGTTCAGAGGAGATACTTAGCTTTCAGCAAAGTCCTTTAGTAGAATAAAAACTGATATTAAATTTAAAGGAATAATAAAGAGTAAGTCTGTTCATAGGAGATTTTCTTGTATTATCTATGATGGATAATACATTAAATATTGCATAGGCATTGGATATTTTATTTAAAAACATATTAACTCTTTTTAAAAAAGTATTTGAATAGTAATAATAGTAGTAGTACTGGTAATAACAATGCAGGCTATCAGTAGTTTTTGATCTGCTTCTCCAAATAGAATTTTGAATATCTACTTCTAAAACACACCTAATTCACCAAGAAATTGAGGAAATCACTACTGGTGCTATTTTTTAGTAAGTAATGTTTTATTCTCAATAGTTAAGAGAATAATTATATAATTAGTCCCAAAATGAGACATATTCATTCTCAAGTGAGCTTTTTCAGCCTTTTTTTATTTTGCAAGTGCAACAATTTAGGTTGTATTTTGATTATTCTTTCACTTGTATTCCTTCCTTTTTTTTCCTAAATGAAATATAATTTAAATTTTGCATATTCTTATTTACTTTTGCATAACTAAAGGGTACCTTATAATTTCCCTTCTCTTTTGTTCTTTCTCTGTCTTAAGACACTTAGAACCTGTGATTTTTAAGCATTTTTGAATATTTACCTATACCACATACCATCTGCATAAAATATAAACCATTTACCTTAGGCTCTCTTTATCTCAAAATCAACTCCTTTGGAAGTCACTGATGAGGGCAGACTTTTAGGCCAAGACTCGAGTGAGATTACAGCGTTAGAATGACTGGCTATTCAGACTTTATCAAAATCCTTCGATTATAACCAACAAAGCAGTGAACAATTTTTGTTGTTGTTGTTGAAACAGGGTCTCACCCTGTTGTTCTGGCTTGAGTACAGTGGCAGGATCATAGCTCACTGCAGCCTTAACCTCCTGGGCTCAAGCAATCCTCCTGCCGTAGCTGCCTGAGTAGGTGGGACTATAGGTGTGTGCAACCATGCCCCTACTAATTTAAAAAAATTTTTGTAGAGATGAAGTCTCACTGTGTTTCCCAGGCTGTGAGCAAATATTTTAAAACTATGACTGTATTGCTTGTTTTTATTTTTAGGGTGAAGTTGTATGTTTGAAAAGGTATACTTTTGGGTTTGCTAAACATTCATATTATTGTGATAGTCATCAGATCAGTAACAGAAGGCCACTAAAGAATCATTGCTATCCATTGGTTTACTATAACATCACCATCAATGTTTTTTTCCAGAGTAATCTTTATTTCTATTAATTAGTGAAGAAATGGCTATTCTGTCAAAACTGGGTTTACTGATAGAGTGTTCAGTCACAGACACACATCAATCACTCTTCTCTCTAGACCTTGTTCCTCCCCTCTTAGGTGCCATATGATTATCACAGCAATCTCTTGGAAGCTGTATCTTGAATAGAAGATTTTTCCCTGAAAATATGATTAGCTAATGTGTTCTTAAAGTACGTAGGCATTTCCGAGTGTATTCTTAGAGTAGCTACAATACACCAAAAAAAAAAATACTGAATTTTTTACTTTTAGACTTCAATCTATCAGATTGATCCTTCTTTATTCTTTCCATAAATGACACAGTTAATGGAGCAGAGGATAGCGAAGCTTAAAGAATCTCCTAAAAAGTGAGAGCATTAACCCTACGTGCACTGAATTCCCTGAACATCTTGCATTCTCCTGCTCAAACTTGAAGTGGGCACCTGCTGCTTAATGTAATTAGTTTCAAAGGGAATGTCAGATCAGTCCTCAGGAGTTTACTGTGACCCAAGAACCCTCATAAGGAAATATCAGTGAGACAAAACAAGAAAAGTTATCACGGTTGGGAAGCTTCTTCTCATTGCATTATTCAAAGTTGTGTTTTAAAAGAGTCCAGGTTGCTGTCTGACTCAGTTATATTCCAATCGCAAAATTGTACTCAAGACAAATTGCTTTAGTGAGGAGCTATTTTCCTCTTCTAGAAATGAAGACATAGTGAGCTGTGTAAAAAAAGTCAGAAAATGTTTGCAACTTTGACATGAGATTTTAGCGCTTATTAGGATAGTAGGATTTAAAAATGAAAGAGAAATTGACCTAATTTTCAGCCTGCATTTTTCTTTATGCATTAAAAAGTATAGTGAACAAATAAGAGAAAGAGAAAAGAAAAAAACGATAGTGAACAAGCTGTTTCCAGTCTCTCTTTTTTGTCCTTATTGAAGTTGAGATTGTAATGAGCCATAATAAAGGGGCCAAAGAGGGACCTCTTTGGGCAGCAGAGTACCTTTGACACGAAGCGAGAGTGTTACTGTTCTGTTTGGATTATTTTCCCCAAGATTTAGATGAACAATGGCTTATTTTATTGGTGACTTGTAACGACATCATCTCGTGTTATGACCCTGTTTGTTTCGCTTCCTGTGACATCCTCCTTGGTTGAGTCTTGTGTACATAGTCAGCCACAGCTTGGCCTTTCACCAGAGCTTGAGAGAAGTGCTGTGGGTCTGGATGAAGAGGAGCAGCTGACCCTTGAAGGACCAGAAGGTGGTGAGAGAAGGACTCTTAAGAGCATTTCAGGGAGAGGGCAAGACCTGGATTCTCAGCTCTCCTGCCCAAAGGCACAGAGATTGTCCACTTGGTGGATCTGAGCTTGGTTTGTTGGGAAGGACCGTAAATCATTTAACATCTCAGAGTTAGTTTTTCCATCCATAAAGTGCTCTTGAGTGTATCTACCTCAAAGGTAGTTGAGAGGATTAAGTGATCGATTATATGTGAGGCCACTTAGCAACCATAAAACATTATGAAGATATTAGATGTTATTATTGTTTCCTCAGCAAATCCCTTGCTTAATTTTCTCTCAGTCTCTAAGTTCTTGCTTCAACATTCGTGTGAACTGGGCCTCCAGCTGCTTTGGGTCAGACACTTGCTGCAGTGGCACCTATTGCCTTCCAAAGCAGAGCATTCCATCAGGAAACTTCAGTTATAAAGTTTCTCTTTATATTAAGCCAAAGTTTGCTTTCTCAGTATTTAACCTCTGTTGGCCCTGATTCTGCCTCTCGAATAACCCTCACGCGTTCAGAGCCCTTTCTTGGCTGCAGAGATATAGTCATGATGAGGCAGACTCAGCCCTGCCCTCTTGGAGCTGGAGTTAAATGGATGAAAACCAAGTAAACCTATCAAGGAAAGAATTGCTAGCACTCTGAAGGAAACAAGGGAGCAAGAAAGAGGTTATCAGAGAGTGAGAATGAGTGCTTGAGTTTGGGTGGTCATGGAGGGCAGGTCTGAGGTGACATTTGGGCTGAGCCCTGAGAATGAGGTTTATTAACCCTGCCAAGTGTGAGGAGGAGGCCAGGGGAACAGCATATGGAGAGGCTGTGAGTAAACAGAGGCACATTGGGAGGTCCAAAGAGCATTGTGGCTGCAGCTTTGTGAGCAAAGGGAGAGGAGCTCCAGAGGATGCTGCAACAGCCTGGTTGCTGGAGGTGAGGGAAAGGAAGCTCCTGGGTGGCTGTGGCCATCACTGGCAGAGATGAGGAAAGTGGACAGTGATGGGGCATGGAGTGGCCGGTTTTTTTATTGCTGTTGTTCAAAAAAAATGCTGAGTTCTCCTTTGGACAATTTGAATTGCGATGTCTGTAAGAAATTCAAGTGGAGATGTTAAATAGATATTTCGTTTTATGAATCTGGATCCCAGACAAGAAGTCTAGCCTGGAGATGTGAATTTGCACCTCGTCAGCATTAAGGTTGTAAAATCCATGGCAGTTGGTGGACTTAGGGAGAGAGGGTGCTGGCTAAGCCTTGAAAAATCTCAACATTTTTAGTTCAGATAGAATAGGAAGAGGCTACAAAGGAATGAGAATGTGAAGTGAAACAAACCCGAAGAGTCACAGAAAAAAAGAAAAGAGAAGTGGGAGGGTGGTTGTCAGGGTGAGTGGGGACTGCTCAGAAGCTGAGTAGGGGGAGGTTAGAAGTGGCCAGAATTTAGCAACGCAAAAGAGACCTGTGGCCATGGCAAGCTGAGGGTGGTAGAAGCCGAAGCCAATTTGTAGAACATGGAAGAGTGAATGAACTGGAGATAAGAAAGGGAAACAGCATCTGTAGAACACCCTTGAAAACTTTTGCCATGAAGAGCAGAGAAATGGGCTGTAGCCTCTGTGGGATTTTTTTTTTTTCCTGTTGTTTTACAATGAATGTGCATGTTTATATGCTGTTAGGAATGATTCAGCAGAAATGGAAAGGTGAATAGACAGGTAGATGGATGGATGAGTGGATGGGTGGATGGATAGATGGATGGGTGGATGGATAGATGGATGGATGGAATTAGGGAATGGCTGGGAGAAAGAAGGACAATAACTAAAAAAACGAATATTTGAAAAAAATGAATATTTGAGGAAGTCAAGAGGTGGGCTGAGAGCCAGAGCAGAGATACAGGAATTGACTTCTGATGGAAGGAGGTACGTTTTCTGCAGAAGAAGGAGAAGGTCAACGGAAGTGCAGTATAGGTAGACTTGTTGGGATGAAGATGAGGAGATCACGCCAGGTGGCTTCTGCATTCTCTTTGAAGTGTGAAAAGTGGTTATCAGCTGGGAGAGAGGGTGGAGGAAGGGATGAGGGAGATAAAAGGAGAAGAGGATAAGTTTTGAAAATGAGTAAAGGCTGATTCTTCTAGAGCAGTAGTTTTCAAATGCGTTTACTAGACCAGTAGCTTTAGCATCACCTGGAAACTTGGTAACTTATTTGAAATGCAAATTCTTAGGCCCCACTGAAGACCACCTAGATCAAAAACTCTGGGTAGGATCAAGGAAACTCTTTTAACAAGCCCTCTAGGTGATTCTGATGCTGGCTACAGTATGAAAACTACTGTTCTAGGGAAAAGTAACAAGATTTCTGGACAATATTTTGAGGATAAGAGCTTAAATTTAAAGTCTTTTTTGTATTCGATGATTTTTCTCAGTGTTTAGCAGCTTAGGTTGAGGCATGAATGAGAGATTGCTGGGATTCAGCCAGAACTGGGCTGTCCCAAGTAAAGCAGAGGGAGGGGGCGGATGGGTTTGGAGGTGGTTCAGGAGACTGATTCTGGTGGTAGATCATGGCACCTTAACTGGACAAGAGGGCAGAAAATTTAGAGGGAGCTAATTGGCGTCAGGAAGTACTGGGTCGGTGGATTGGAAATCTCGCTAATAGTAGGGGGGCAACACCATTGCACAGAAGGCCTTTGTCTGAACTTACTGGCCCACAGAGATAGTGCTTTTAAGTTCTGAGTAAATGAGTTCACGTACTGAGTCTGTAGAACAAATACCTTCTTTGGCCTGTGTGCATGCATTAAGGGGCTAAGAAATTGCAACATAAGTGGATTACATACAAAATACAAGCTTTTTAAAGAGAAGTTAATAATAATGTAAATAAAACCATGTAAGAAAATGTTGTCTTTCTTTAATGAGCTATTTAGATTATTCAGGGAAAAGGTGCATTCCTGTCGGGTGTTCCCAGGTACTTCCCTGCCCTCCTCTCCAGATCACAGTGGGGACAGACTGGGGTGACTGCCTGGTACGGTTTGTCTGGCCAACTAGAGTGGTTAATAAAGAGGCCTGACAAGCCGTCTAGGGTGGTGGTTTCTCCACGTTGTTAGGAGTACCTTTGTGTCTCCTGAACCTTTGCCCAGCCCCAGTGATGTCTGGCCCCTTAGAGGGTGTGTACTAGGGATAACCATGGGCAGGAAGGAGAAGGGAATTCAAAAACCTGATCCTGAGACACCAGAGGCACATCTTCCAGCTTTAAAAAAAAAATAAATTAGTATATCTTTCTCAAACTTAGCTAAGTTCTTCAAGATAGAAAACTTCTGCTTGAAGATGTATGTAGTCACTTTAACTTGCTGGAATATTAGTGTAAGTCCTTGCTATCTCCCTTTAATTGTTCTTAATGGATGGCTGTTAAAAGATCATAAAATTTGTGATTAAAAAGACCTGTTAAATTAGAATTGTATTTTTTTTTCCACCAGCCAGTGCTAAAGTATTCCCTATGGCTCATTGTACAGTGGTTCGGCCATTCTTTTGTAAAGTAAGTTTAATAAAACACTCCATTTCCATGGGGATACAGTCTATGATACAGTCTATGATTTGTTTAAAAGACCCAATTTGGGAGGATATTTTTCTAGATAATTAGCTTACATTTTTCTTTGTTTAGTCTCATCTCATTACCTATATTCTTGATTTCTTTACTGTCCTATAATGGGTGTTCTTGGCACCTGCTGAGTTAAGTTTACAAAGTTTCATGTATTAGTGCCTTTCTTTCTTTTTATAGACTGTGCATGAACCTAATGGCTTTTTCATTTTTCATATGCTATTCTTTATGTTATGGACTTTTTTTTTTAAGTAGTAAATTAAAAATAGCATATCAGCATTATTTTTTCTCTTTTTTCTCTTAAGTATTCTACCTAGTACTAAAGCAGTAAATTAAAAATAGAGTATCAGAATTTCTTTTTCTTTTCCCTCTCTCTCTTTTTATAGCAATCATTCTACTTAGTATTCTGTTCTATGGGCCAGTAACAGGACTTTACAATCTGCAGAGGCATGAGGACTCTTATCAGTAGGGGTTTATCTGTTCTACCATAGGTAACAAGCCAAATCCAAGGACTTAACTAAAAGTGAGTTTTAACCTTCTCGAGAACTGAGAAGTAAAGTGGTAGGTAATTGTGGGTTTTAGCTCACTGGCTCAAGATTATCAGGGATTGCATCTTCTTAATTCTTTTGGCCTTTTCTTCATAATTACAAGATGGCAGCTAAGCTCAAAGACCATGCCTATATTCTAGCCTAGAGAAGGGAAGAAACAGGTGGAAAGATGAACAAAAAGACAGGGGCCAGTGCAGCTTGACCAGTCACTTTAAGGAAGCTTTTTGACTTTTCCCATCCAGTCACTTTACTCATATTTTGTTGGCTAGGTCTGTGTCACATGCTAAGGGACAATGAAGCAGGTAGGGGGAGGGTTGGTTGATGGGAAATGTTGGGTGAAGAGTGGGGCAGGGTATATCATTTTCATCAGTTTTTGTTGTTCTTTGTTATTTTTAGCTTGGCAGCTTGTCATATACCCCAAGAACACTGGTATTCCATTAGTAAAGAAGGGAAGACTAGATCTTGCATAGACAACTAGTAGTCTGTGCCATGTCTACAGTAGCAGACTGTAGGCAGCAAAACCTGGTGTTCATGCAAGTGTGAAGCCACTTTTCATGTAACCCTTCTATTCCTACTTCTAAGGATACCAGGGAGCCTATCAGAAAAAGGCTGTGTAATCTGAAAAACTCCCAGGAATGGGTATATTCATTGTTGTGTATAGGTCCCTGAATAAATGTCTGTAATTTTAACTCCCAAGTTAGAGAAGAATTCTTTTCAGTGTAGATTTGGGAGAAGAGCTGGGGTACACATGTTCTTCTTTCCCTGAACACAGAGAATAGGTTCCAGCTTGGACCTCCTGTGCTGTCCTCACTAGCCATGTGTAGATAGCCCTAATTTCTCATCTTTCTTGCTGTTGTGTTCTGTCTTCCTTAGTGCAGTCCCAGAGGCTACTATTCCTACCTGTGTGTTTTTTATGTGAACAGTTTCATTGACTGTATTTTTTGTTGCAGTCAAGAGGCCAAGCACCTCCTCCTAACTTTCTTTATAGATATGTTTTTAATTTTATAGCCTATGAGCCATCTCCACAAGGGTCACTTTTCATTCATTGTTTCTCTGAGGACTGGCTCCACAGCTTATAATAATTCTGTTTTCACACTTTCTAACCATTTCCCACTATTTTCCCACTAAGTACTGTGCACTTTGAAGTTTGCTCATTGAGGATTCCTAAATTCATGTAAAACATCAATTGCATTACCACGGCATTTAAACAGGTGACTAAATGTAGTGTTATAACTGATCAAATATAATGGTGTTGGCAGTCTTCATTTAAAAAAATATTAGCCTAGTATACTATGTCTAAACTATAATACCGTAAGAATGTATATACCGAGAAAGACCTCCTCTACCTAGACTATACCACTTGAAACCTGGCTATGCTAGAGGTGGATCAAAGTGTACAGTATGTAAAGAAAGATAATGCTGAATAAACCAGGTAGTTGGGGGAATGTTTAGGAGCCTGAGAGAGCAAATTGTTTTAAAGCACCTTAAATACTTTAAAAGCATCAATTCATCAACATATATGGGCTGTGTTTTTATTAAGTCTTTTATTAAAAACCTGTCTCCTAAGGCTATCTATAGGGAACATTTTATAAGCCTAGTTCTGATTACTGTTTCTTCTATAAAGTAGTAAAACAGCACTTCCATAGGAATATTCTATTATTTGTATTTAACTTAATATCTTACCACATTATTTGAATTATTAAATCTGTTTTGGTTTGCTTTATTGTAAAACACTAATATTAAATACTGTAGTCTTCTGATCTTATGTTTGACTTACAGGTACATAGCTAGCTTATAATTGTATGTATGTATGTATGTGTTTTTGAGACAGTCTCATTCTGTTGCCCAGGCTGGAGTGCAGTGGCCCAGTTGGGGCTCACTGCAACCTCTGCCTCCTGGGTTCAAGCAATTCTCCTGTCTCAGCCAGCCTCCTGTGTAGCTAGGATTACAGGTTTCTGGTACAACACCCGACTAATTTTTGTATTTTTATTTTATTTATTTATTTTTTAAAGATGGGGTTTCACCATATTGATCAGGCTGGTCTTGAACTCCTGACCTTGTGATCTGCCCACCTTGGCCTCCCAAAGTACTGGGATTACAGGCGTGAGCCACCACACCTGGCCCTAATTTTTGTATTTTTAGTAGAGATGGGGTTTCACCATGTTGACCAGGCTGGTCTCGAACTCCTGACCTCAAGTGATCCACCCACCTTGGCCTCCGAAAGTGCTGGGATTACAGGTGTGAGCCACTGCACCCAGCCTATAATTGTTTAAAAATTTTTTTTTCTATTAGATAATCAAGAAGATGCCTCATAAATCCTGGCATTTTCTATTATGTATAATTGAAGTGCATTTTTATTCAATACACAGGTAATTTAAATGGATCAAATATGTACAATATGTGACTTTAAAGTAATTATACCCAGTCATTTTCTGAAAAGAATTGACCTGGTCAGAAGTCAAACAGGTTTTGAAATGTTATAAGGCCAGATCCTTTTGTTTTTTGGATTGTTTTGAGACAGAATCTTGGTCTGTCGCCCAGGCTGGAGTGCAGTGCTGCTATCTTGGCTCACTGCAACCTCTGCCTCCCAGGTTCAAGTGATTCTTGTGCTTCAGCCTCCTGAGTAGTGAGATCACAGGCATGTGCCACCTTGCCCAGCTAATTTTTTGTATTTTTAGTAGAGACAGGGTTTTGTCATGTCGGCCAGGCTGGTCTCGAACTCCTGACCTCAAGTGATCCATCCGCTTCAGCCTCCCAAAGTTCTGGGATTACAGGCATGAGCCACTGTACCCAGTCTTTTTTTGTTGTTGTTGTAATATAAGAGAGAGATTAATGAAATGTGTTGCCTTTCTTAGTCTGAAAGTCTTTATATATTTGTAAGAATTAGTTGAGATGTTAAGATAAATTTAAAATCCAAGGAAAATCAAGAATGTATTTTAATTGAGCCAATTTCAATGGATCTCTTAAATATATCTGTTGAATAAATTTTTTATAAATATAATTTAAAGATTGGGAAAGATAAAATATTCCAATAAAATTAAATAAGAGTTAAACTATGTAGCATAGTGCTATTGTGCATGCAGTAAATGTCAGTAAATATTTGGGGTGTGAATGAATGAATGACTCTGAACTGATACATAATTTGAACAGGAGTTTTGGAGCTGAAGACACCTGGGTTCCAATCCCAACTGTCCCCTTACCTTCTAAGAAATCTTCACAAGTGATTTAGCCTTTCTCAGCCCCAAATTCCTCATATATAGAATTTGGATAATGATAACATCCCATGGTATTGTGAGAATTAGATAAGGAGCCTGGCACAGAGTAGACATTAAATAAAATATTGTTGTCCTAACCCACATGAAAATTGCCATATTTGGTAAGTTAAAGTTGTTGAAAGTTAATATGACAACCCAGTATTAATCATTACATTACATAAAATGATTCCATTTTGTCACCAAAAAAAGATAAGAGCCCAACCTGAGGATTTGGAAAAGTTTCCTAAGGGAAATGACACCAGAGCTGGAACTTGAAAAATAAGTTAGAGTTGGCCAGTTAAAAAGAGGTGAGAAAGTTGTTTCCAGTAATAGAGCTGTGCCCTCACATCATTTGCTTTAGGGTAAACAAGGATGAAAGAGGCTATTTCAAGTAGTGTTGTAGGGATATATTGGGCCTTATTGGCTTGGCTATTATAAACTCTTGGGTACACTATATTCAGAGTTCTAGTCTACTGGCCTGGCACCATACATCTTTATCAATAAAAAATGTTTCAGCATAACACTCCAAAATGTGCATATTTAATAATAAATGTTACACATGTACTGTAAGTCCACATACTAAAAATTAGAAAAGATAGGTTTTTTATTTTTGAAGTAAAAATAAGTAAAAATAGAAGCTCTGATACTTTTTTTTGAATCACAGTTAATGATCTTGCTTGATGCTCCACATGTCTGTAACATACTTTGGAGACCCCTGGCCTGTGAAAAAATCCATGAGCATGGACAAGGGTTTTCCTAATGCTTTCTAACCATGTTTCCTGAGAGTTTAGAGTTTTACATATAAATATGTATGTATATATACTTATATACATATATATGTATGTATATATACATGTTATATATGTATATATATGTATTATATATTCAGTGTCTGCATAGTCTCAGAAGCCCCAATCTAGAAAATTAAAGTTACCATCGGCTCAAAGCTGATTATATCCCTAGGATCCCAGTTAAGGATCTGCTTCCTAGGAGAAGAAGCAAAATCACCTGAGGAAGACATACCTAGAACCTGGCCTGCAGTAGATTCCCACAGATAAAGCCTTTCTGAAGATAAGCTAATGAACCAAAACTACAAAACATAGAAAACTACAGGAATAAACAGCTATGAGTGAGAATTAACACACAAAACAGCAGGATTAGATTCAAAGAACTGCAAGTAAAATAACAATTTAACAGAAACAAATAAAAAATGTTTAATCTAAGGCATAGGAAAAGATTAAAACTGTAAGAAAAATAGAACCTCCAGGTTTGAAAAGGAACCAAATATGAAATGAGAAATATAGTCATTAGAATTAGCTCAATAGATTGGTTAAGAAGCAGTTTAGAGACATCCAAAGAGGATTTAATGCATGGTCCCTGGATCTGATGAGCACTGCTACTATTCTAGTTGCAGTAAAAATACAAATCAGACTGTGTCATGTACAGTGAGATACACTATCTACCACTCACCCACATGAGATCACTCGATGACCCCCAAATCTACAGAGAAAAGAAAAAATCATTCACATGGTCCAGAGGCCCTGCCTAACCTCTCCAGCTTAGGTTCCCTCATTTTATTGCTTGGCATTATTATTTTTTGTGGCCTTCTTTAGGGTTCTTTAATGTCATACTTCTACCTTCCACAGGCCTTTGAACAAGCTGGAATATCCTACTCACATTATTCTCATTAGCTCATTCAACTCCCAGCTCAAGGGTCACTCCCCCAGGGAAGCTCTTCTTCACCTCACAGGTTAATAGGGGTGCTTTGTTACTAATGATCGAGGAAACTAGCTACTCCCCTTTAAGGTACTAATTCACTTTGTAATTTCACATTTATTGCTGTGATTCAGCATTCATCTTCCTTGCCCAATGGTAAACCCTGGAAAGGCAGGACTATATTTGTTGGACTAACCATTGTGTCCAGTACAATGCTTGTACTTAGTAGGCTGAAGAAATACTTTTATATGAATACCTTCCAGAAAAACACAGAATGTAAATTTTGATATTTAAATAGTTCCAAAGACTATTGATTTTCTAGTTTCTTTTGTTTCATGGTTAGTTTTGTCCTTTTAGCCACTTTATCAAAAATGATATTCCTTTTTTTTTTCAAATCTTAAGCCAAATTATATTATTTCTTTGCGCAGATTCATTACTGTTTCAAATAGGCCCTTTTCAGCATTCAGCTTATAGTGCAGGTCCTCAGATTTCTTGCAAGATAGTCTATAAAGCCCTGTAAAACCATAGCAGATGTCTCTTTGAATTCCTTGAGTAGTGCAGTTTTTACCAAGGCACAGCTAGACACATCTTGGAAATGATGTCACAAACAAAAAGCGGGATGCATGGTGCAGCAGGTTCTTCAGAGCACATCTGATTTTTATTTTCAGATGGTCACGATCCTTCTTAAATCTGTTTACTGGCTGGCTTTTTAAAAAGTGTTCCTTTGCTAACCTGATTTTGTGAAATTTTGACCAAGTGCAGGGAAGTGGTAAGTAGAAGACTGAGGACTGCAGAGCCTCTGTGAGCTCGTAGGTTTGGGTCCCAGAGGACAGTGACACTGCAGCCCACTCACTGCAGTGAGGCGGTATTGATTTTTCTCCTTCCCTGTTTTTAGCTGTATCTCTGAAGTAGATATGGTATGAAGCATCTTTCCTGGTAAAGAGAGGAAAAGCTGCGGTGGTGAACTTTGACACCCCAACTGCCCAGATATTTCAAACCAAACTAGATGGAATGGAGGAAGGGCTGAAAGTGCTCTTGTAAACCTCTTGACTTAGTTCAGTACCTTGGCTTTTGTGACAAAGAGGTTCCCTACAGTTTATAACAACCCTGATAGACAGTGGAAAGAAGTGTGCGTGTGTGTGTGTGTGTGTGTGTGTGTGTGTGTGTGTGTGTTGAAAAGGGAATAAAAGGATCAAATCAGTGAAAACAATACAGCCTTTTGCTATGATCTTAGAAGGTTAGCAAAGTGGTCTTGTCCAAGTTTTCAACAAGATGTTCCATTCCTGTTATAATTGGCTGCTGGGTAGGTTTGGACCTAACTAGAATGCCAGTGTTCGATTTCACCGTGTTCTCAGTGGAGATGTGTCACCATTTATGCTTGCGTTAGTGACAATTTTCTAAAATGGAAACTCGTGGGAAATCATTACAGTGTTTATATGTCTCCCTTGTCGGACAGTGTTATCCTGTGATATTTTACCAGTGTTTTCCGCTGCATGATGGCATCTCGCGAAGGTTAAGGCAGAACAAGTCCCTCTGTAATTTTGTGACTACATTTTACTTACTGAAGAAGAAAAGATAACTGACAATTAAGTATTTGGGATGTCACAGAAAGAACATGTGCAACTAATCAATGGTATCCTTTGGGAACGTGATTTTATGAAGCTGATAAGGTAGAAAAATTGGGATTTTGTGATTTGTGTTACATGATGATAATTGCACCTTTTCAATAAAAAGAACATTTCTTCTGGAGTAAACATTGAGCTTGCAGGGGCTGCTGGTAGTAATGTAGTTGTTTTTCTGCCCCATTCAGGCAGCTTTTTGTAAATGCTTTCATAGAGTATACATTTTTAAAATTCTTCATTTAAAGTGATATTTCTTCAGAAATATCTGGTCTGCTTTAAAGAAAGTCATTTATTCTTACAAGAGTGAGTGGTATTGTGTAAAGAAAAGTAATTTTTTTTTTTACAAAGTACACTCTCTTGCCCAGTTTTACCATTTATCAGATTTGGATATAGTAATATCAAAGTCAGTCAAGTAGCCTGTCACACACTTGTAACAGTTCTTTCACTTAACCTCATTTCCTACGTGCACCATAACAACAACCTGATTTTTAGTCTACCTATATTCCTAAGTGATAAATAGGATGGAAATTTCTTTAGTGCATTTCTCTGTTAATCCTATAGCATCTCCAATCTGCATGTGTATTAAAGACTCCAGGATATTTAGATGCTCTTCAGTGCCTACTCTTCTTATACATGTGTCACTTTTACTAGTTTTATTGTACACACTTCAATTAGAGAATGACTCCTTCCTTGCTGGTTTTGACAGTACTTTCTTCTTATTCCAGCAGCTCTGAAAATGCTAGATAACCAGTGGCCACCCTCCTTAACAGAACGGTTAGTTTACTTAGAGATCGTTATCCCCTTTACTCTCCACTGCCTGGTTCCATTCTTGGTACCCACTATTGGATGACTTGTTTTTATGGAAACTATTTTGAAATCTTTTAGTTATTTTCATCACTTGCCTGTAGCTCTTCCTAGGTTTATTCATATTTCTCTTTTGTGATGGGACAGGAGTGCTTGATAATATTGCATTAAGTGGAGTGAAAGAACTGTTCAGTTCATTTGACACCTTGTAGAAGGAGCACTTTCTTGCAGACCGACCACTTGAAACCCATGACTCTCGTTCATAAGCAGCTACTCACCGTCTCACATCTGGGTAATTAATTCTGCCTCTCACAGTATTTCACTCCGTATGTATACCTGTAAAATTTATTGAGATTTATTTCTAGCTTTTTCTCCAAACTTGTCACATTCATTTTGAATTCTTGATGTTTTACTGCATACATTAGTTGACAGGCCATGTGTGCCAACTTGCATCCAGGAATGGGATGAGCAGTGTCAGAACTCCACCACCGTGGTCACTGGGTTATTAAATAGATAGCACTGGGCCTGAGCCCATCGCTGCCCTGCAGTTCAGAGCGCCCTCTTATAACAGGGGCAGCACGGCAGTGCTTCATCAGCTGTACTCTAACCCAACAACGATAGAGTTTAAATTCATACTTTCCTTAATGTTTTGTTAATGTTGGGAACCCTCCACACTACAGACTGCTGCATTTTAGAATAATATATAGAAGACACAGAAATCATGAATCTGAATTACTCTCTAGAATTGGTGCAGCAGTAGATTTTGGTCTATTAGAAAGAATCCTTTACCACAGTAGCCTCAGTGCCAGTCAAATGTTTTCAACTCAGCCCACAGCTGAAGGCATTAATGAATTCTAATAGCAAGGCAGCATACCCTCCAGTGGGGTTCTAATTGACAAAGAGATAGAAAACTGAAACAAGAAGGCCAGCATGTCCTTTGGGGAGCTGGCACACAGCACCAGGCAACAGTGCATCAGGCTCCGGGCCAAAAAGTGGGCCCTGCAGTGCTATTGCCCTGTCTAAGCTAGAAGCGGGTGTTCTTGGCTGGGGCTGTCAAGGGTCTGCAAGTCCCCTGCCACTAAAAGCACAATTATAGATGTATGTGTGTTTTCCAGCAAGCAGGTTATTCAGCTTTTATTTTATACTCAAAAGGATCCCTGAAATATAGAGGGCTAAGAAGCTTTGTTTGCTTGATGACCAATAATCCAAACTTCAAACTGGATAAAATAGGTTGTTGGGAATTCATGCAACAACAATACTCAAGGAAAAGAGAATTAGCATCTATCCATTGCTAATTGTGTATCAGAGACTCTTGGAAACATTTAATCCTCACAGTAACCTTTTAAGATAGAAAGAGAAAGGATTCAAACTCAGGTCTTCCCCAGAAGCCCACGTACTTGCTACACTACACTGCCTCTCTAAAGAATGAAAGAGATTAACTATTGGAGATTAATAAAAAATAAAGATAAGCAATCTAAAACAATACGGAGATAGGATTGGCTGTTCAAAAATGTGATTTTTTAAAACTTAGGAGCTTATTGTTTGCAAAATTGAATGATTTAAACCAAACTGACATCCTTATTCTATAGGATGACCCAGGGTGCACCTTCAAGAAGGGGTAGTTCCTTCAGAGCAAAAGCTTTTCAAGAAACTGAAGAAGTTGTCAGTGGAACAGTTGTGAGGTCCAGCCTTACTGTTCAGTTTCTCATGAATAAGATCATGTGTCTGTGAATGAAAAGATTTAATTCCTCTTTTGTATCTCTGTACCAACTGATGACAATCATTTCATTGGTACATGTTAGATTATATAAATTCTACTATATTTTACTTTGTCTCTGAGGTATTAGTTCTTTTCTCCCAGGCCTTTAAAACAGAGTTTGGGAAATACTTCTGCCCATATAACTAAATGCTTAACTAACCCTTGATGCTGCCTTCCCTAAAACTGTAAATCCCAAAGTACATATTGGTCATTGTTTTATGGCAAATATTATTTGAGAATATTCAGTGACAATTTAGCAAAATAAATTACACACAGATTTCTGGAGTTTTCTTCATTGCTTTTTGCCAGTATATCTTACGTAAAGCAATGTGATCATCTGTTTGGAGAACTCTACTTGGGGAGGCTGAGCAGGATTAATTCCTGTTCCTATGTTGCAGTGTAAACAGCTTTTTGCCTGTCTTTTGTCATTAATGATCATGCTGTAGATGTAGCCAGTGCATTGTAAGCCAATCTGTCAAGGCAAATAAACAATTCACCTTGTTAAAATTCCCTAAATCTTGCATTAATAAAACCTAAGTAACCCCCTGAACACTCAAGAGATGTCTTCCTCCATACTGCGGTGATGGATGACATGTCTAAAGATCCTGGAAATTAAGTAGTTCAGGTCATTAAAAGTGTCCCACACTTGTTATTGATTTAATTTATTTTAAAAAGGTGGGGGTGGAGATAAGAATGTTATATCCTCCCCTCTTCTTTTAAATCTGAAAGCTACCACTTGTACAGATAATTAAAACTATTGTCTAAGGGAACAGGTCTGCATGTGTTACAACATTAAGCTTTATTATTCAAATAAGTATTGTATCATCCTTTTAAACAGATATCTAGAAAAAAAAAAACCAACAATCATTGAAACATGTATCACAACCAAAATACCTTGGAGTTTTATATGTGTGATGATTCCTAGAACTTTTTGAGTTCTAGGCACTGACATAATGACCTCTGGGCATCCAAAACATTTCCTCGAATAGGTGAAAACTGAGATGAAAGTGAAATGATTTAAGGAAATTTAACTGAAATAGTAATGAAATTATGTCTCTGGACAGAAGGTTTTTTTCGCTTTATTTTCTGAACTTTTCATTTTTCTCTGGACCTGTAAGATTTATCGTCATGTCCCAGTGTATAATATAATAGATGCCCAGTAAATTATTATTTAATGAATAAAGTATAACACCCAATTTTTTTCTTCTATCTTTTATTACTTAAGCTTCCATGGAAACAGTAAGCTGTGTAAAGAACAGTAGCAGCCCCCAATGGAGGTGACTCTCTAGATGATCCCTCTCCAGGGACTGAACACCAAGGGGGCTGTGCTCTAGGGTGGGACAGAGGGCAGCCTAGGAGGCCTGGCAGCCTGTGTAGTCACCCACCTCATCTGTATGACCTGAACTGGGTAACAGTATTACAAAACCTGATGAGAAATTGGGGCAACTCAGTATGTGAACCATGGCTAAAAACAAGATGTGATCTAGAACTATGTATCTACAAGGTACACATCATTTCACCTCACTTTTGTTACTTGTTATGTGTCTTATGCACCACCTTACACAGTATTCCTGAATAGTTGTGTGAATGATGTTTCACCATCAGTTCTCACAGTTCTTTAAACAACATGTACTTATTGGACAAAATTTACCCATGGTGGTTATGAAAAATGACCCTTAAGAATAGTAGTATTGAACTCAGAGGTTATTATACAATCTTTGATGCTTTTCTCCTACAGTCTTTTAGAAAAGTGAGAGGGGGTGGTGGCAAACGTACATTCAGTTCACACACTCTGGTAGACTTTAAAAATACATAGCTATGAAGATACATACTTCTTTGTCAGATTTCTCTTGACATTGCATAATCTGGATCTCTGAATACTGACATGGTTATGCCATTATGCCAGCTATGTAGCAGAGCTCACTAAATGGAAGAACTCTATAGATTTTTTTTCAGCGTGTACGCTGATTTACATTTAGCAGTAAAGTTGTTACTGACCCCTTAAGTGGAGCTGTCCAAATGGCAATAAATGTCAGTTGATTCTAATGCCGAAACAGGTGATAGTTGAGGGTGTTGACTAAATCTTCCAGTTAAAAAATGATTTATCGTATTTCCTATTAGTGGTCTCCTGTAGGGACACACACACACACACACACACACACACACACACACACATATGCATATGTATACATAATGTATATCAGACCACTTTATCACTCAGTAAGGAAAATTTGATATACATATCTTAACAGTATTATTGATATTCCCAGGTTTTGAAATCCTCTAGATTAGAATCTCCATGAAGGCAGGAACCATTTCTACCTGGCTCCCCACTGTCTTGTCCCCTAGACAGCATCTAGTGTATAGTAGGTGTTCTATAAATGCCCATTGAATGAAAGAACAGATAAACTGCAGCATTTGCCAGCACTGCCTAGCATATGTGTCAGCCTGAATTTCTGGTGGGCAAAACAGAGACCACTCCTCATCTTGACTGTAAGGAATGTTGCTGGTAAGAACTTTGATGGATGGTTATGACTTTTTGAAATAGTTCATTTGATTGATCGCCTAGCAAACTTCACTTCAGTTTCTAATTCTGTTTTCTGCTTTCACAGGCTGTCATTTTAGAAAATGAAGAACTTCCCAAACTGTTTCTTGATTTCCTAAACGTGCGACACTTGCCCTCTCTACCAAAGGCAGAAAGTTGTGGGTAAGAATCATGTTTGCATGTTGGATGTGTATTTTAAATTACTCTTCAATGACCGATTCATCTAACAAATAGCCCAGAGGTGCCCGAGTAGCCAGTCGGCCACGCCCACTCTTTTGGCTTGCTACAACACTCGCTCGCCCCCTGCTTGTGGTCAAAAGAATTCCTCTGAAGTCCTCATGCCCATGTTGTGGCCAGATGGCCATGGTTCAGTAACCCATGTTTAGACTCAAGGAATCAATCTTTCCAGTTACGCTGTTACATAGAATGATGTTACTTGATGGGAATTATGAATCTAGATAACTTGTTATGGACTCATTTATTAGTGGAAACTCGAGCAAAGTCCATATCCTAGTGGTACACATATTCATATATATATATATTTTTTGAGGAGATGGAGGGTGATGGAGTCTTGCTCTGTCACCCAGGCTGGAGTGCAATGGCACTGTCTGGGCTCACTGAAACCTCTGCCTCCCAGGTTCAAGCAATTCTCCTGCCTTAGCCTCCTGAGTAGCTGGGATTACAGGTGTACACCACCATACCCGGCTAATTTTTTTTTTTTGTATTTTTAATAGAGATGGGGTTTCACCATGTTGGTCAGGCTGGTCTCAAACTCCTAATCTCATGATCCGCCCGCCTCAGCCTCCCAAAGTGCTGGAATTACAGGTGTGAGCCACCATACCCGGCCCATATTCATGTAATTTTAAAGCTATCAGTGACCTCAGAGATGATTTGATCCAACTCCTCTCATTTTTTTAGTTGAGCAAACAGAGACACAGGAATTTAGTGTCTTTCCCAAGATCTCTTGTCTTGTAGCTGGCAGAACCCAGGCCTTCCAAGGTGAGCCCTCTTCCTCTGCTGTCCACCTGCCTCTCTCAGGAACTTCCGGTGGCAGGACCACAGATTCTAATCCCTATCTACCGAGGACCCAGAGGTTTGATATCATCAGCAATTGGGAAAAGCTCTCCTGAAGAATTAACTCTGAAGCAAGTCACTTGCCCAGCTATAGGCACATGACATGGGCTGAGCTAGCTTCAGAAAGCCTTCAGGAACATCCGTGGCATACTGTATCCATTTACAGGGAAAGAAATCATTACAAACTCTCTGAAAATCCAAGCAAGAGACAGATTTACCCATTTTCTCAGTGCTTCCAGACCTGCCTGAAGGAAACACACTAACTACAAGAAGATCAAGCAGACCACCCCCAAAGTCATGTTAAACCCCAGCCGTCTGCTGGATGACGGGGCTGCAGACACTTGTCACAGCTCCTCATGGGCACTGTTTATCAGGGCCATTTCCACTTATTGCAGAGCAAAAATTGTACACTACACTTGGCAAATAATATGTTGTCAGTGTGTTCTGTTCCAACTTGTATGTGTTTACAGGGAGGTTAGGCTTCATATATGTTTATGTGTTTTTCAGAACAGACGTTAGCAATAGCAGTGAGTGAAATGTTTTCTCCATTATACAAGCCCAAAAGTAGTAATAAAACCTTAGGATTTTTAAGTAATCTTCAGGAAAATTGAAATCAAAGAATATTTCAGTCTTCAGATTCCTTAGGATGGTGCATAGCCATGCTGTGGCTCAGTGGAAACTCACAACTCTTTTTAAAAATATTTCCCAATTCAGTGGTCTAATAACACTGGGTATTTTTTCCTTTGTTGGCATTGACTCAACATATGTGGTTTTTCTTTTTTTTTCCCCCTTTTTCAAAACTTTTAGATCTTTTGATGAAACAGAGTCTGAAGAGTCAAGGTAAGGGCTATTCTTCATCAGCCGGGAAGAGGATTATTATCTTGCTAAATGTTTAATCACCATGATGTGTTTCAAGTTTTGTTTTTCTTAAAAACCTTTGTTTGGAAATTGGTTTAAGATTATAAATATTTGATAGGGAATTACAGGAGTAAGCAGCTAGAATTAAGAGTGAAGGAATAAGAGCCCTACATTGTTTCATGCAAGTAATAAGAATGTTTTATCAACAATCATAATACAAGATTTTTAGGAAAGCACGTTTCAGCAATGATTTATTGTATAGATTGTATATCTGCTTCAAATTCTGCAAAGAAATGTTTAGAAGATGAGAGCAGTGCTCATTTGTTCCCTCTCACTCTGTGCACTATTATTCACCCACACTGTTAGAACATAAACCTTGAGACATCCCCGCACAGCAGTTTGATCCCCTCAAAGCTAGTTTGTAGTGTTTTCTGTTTACCATCGTCCCCTGATGCTGACATGCCTGTTCTTGACCTTTCCAGCAAACTGTCCCACCAGCCTGTGCTGCTGTTCCTCAGGGATCCATACGTCTTGCCTGCAGCCAGCGGTAATCAAACCTGTCATCTGCTAACAGCTCTTTACTGATCTGACCCTGCACCACATAAACCACGTTTTTAATACAGGTCTAACAGAGTGACATTGGTCCAGGGCTTAATAATCTGCCAATAAACCAGTGCTCTTGGTGTAAGAGACATTTAGAATTTTAATTGGGGCCGGCCTTTCAGGAGGAAATGTAATTTTTCTTTCTCTCTTACCGGACTATTTTGAATTAGAGTAATAAGGAAGAAAGGTATTTATGGTCCTTAATTTTTCTGGTCATGTCATTTTGGCCTCTGCTTTTTTTTTTGCCCAGATGCCACGATTCAAATTCAAGGCTCTAGTCTTTTATAAAAATGCCTCTTCCCCAAAACTATGTATATATACATTGCAGGCACATCTCCATTTCTATTTAGATTACAGCATCTTTGATGACCAGCTATATATTTTTAAAAGTTGCATATTTTAAATCCAATTAATTGATTTAAGTATAATTGTAATCAATATATTTGACTGAGTCTTCTCTATGCAAAGAAATTTAAATTCATCAGAGTCCCTTTTAAAGTGTTCTCTTATGCATCTCTTTATGAGCTCATGTGCATACATTATCTCATTTAATTTTCTTAACAACCTTGTGAACAAAGCAGGGCAGATATTATAATTGGCTGAATGAGAAAATTGGGGTCCAGGAAGGTTCCAGACTTGTCCACTCTCAGGTGGTTGATGGGTGGATCTCTTTTTGCCTATCTGTGCTCATTGCATATAGTGAATCTTGTTTCTGAGAGTCACTAAATAGTAATAGATAAATGATCCATCGAAACCCTTCCTATTTCTGACAATAAAACCTTATCATGATCAGGAGAAAGGGAACTGCTCTCTATAGCAAGGATGCACGTACTCAGATCACCCACCTAGCTATCAGTTTAAAGAAGGGTGGCCAGGACACAGCTCTGCTCCTCCCTAGGTGGGTAGAGGGACCCTTCCTAGCACCCTGATCACAGTGAGCTGCCTTTGCTGTATAAGAATATGTCCTCATATTCTTTTTCCTGTAAGATCCTTGCAGTGAAGAATACTGCCTCTCTATAGCATTTGCTTCTTATGTTTAACAAATACACATGTTGTTTTAGTTGATGTTATGTTAAAATATCATATTTAACAAATATTTGTGATGCAACCTAATATAGATTAAATAGACAATGTTTTATAAATTATTCTTACGATCTTTGAAAAATGGCTCCACAAGCCCTTTTTCCATGTATCCTTTATGCTCAGGTATGTCATGCATCTGATTGAAATTCCTGCAGAAGTGTAGAGAGTGAAATGGTTACTTTGGACTAGAATAGCCAGGATACTTGATGGAAGAGGAAAGGTATTTTATGACCTTTAAATCCAGTTCATCCAGGTTACTGAGCAGTGCCTATCATGTGCTGTATGCCTGGCTTGACAGTGAAGAACAGGAGGAACTTTCTGGGAACGAACATCAGGGGTAAATGTCTTAAATTAGAAAGCGTAAAATGTATGTATTATTGGTAGCATGGCAATATGGATGAAGACTTGCAAAATAAGGGATCTCCTGTTTGAGAATAAATGGATCATGGGTTTAATGGATGGGATGGGAGATACAGGAGGACCAGTCACCAGATCTGCTTTCTGAGAGTTTTGACCAATCCAGTTTCATGAATCAGATTCTTGTTATCTTAGAAGTATTATACTAATGATATATTCTTGCAAATCTTTAGCATTTAATTTAAAGAGAAATTTTACTTGCATCACATTTTTGTTGTTATGCCTCTTAGCAAGAAATTAAGGTTATTATTGCAGAAGAATTGCATATGGAAATTTCTTCACAGATGTACTGAACCCCCTTACAAAGTCAGGGAAGTATCTGTCTTTAAAGATCTGACAAGCAATATCTTCTTATAAAATACTAATAATGAAATATCGCTTAGCTTTTAACATCAGAAGTCAGGTGAGTATGCTCTTAACAGATGGAAAAGCGTTTGCTTTTCGATCTTTGTTTTGATTTTTCTGGAAAATTGAAAACAACTCTTGCCGATGTCCCCAGTGACTTCAGTGTGGCTAACGCCCATGGATATTTTCAGTCCTCATCTTCCTTGGCCTCTCATGCACTTTAGACATGTTGATCAGTTTCTCCTCCTTCAAACACTATCTCCCCCTGGCTTTCCCACTTCCTTGCACTCGCTGGCAGCTGACTGGAATGCTGTCACAGACCCTCTCCTCTTGTCACTACACTTTCTTTCAAATAATCTCCTTGTGCAGGACCTGCCTCCCGCCTGTATCCACCTGAGTCACAATATTGTATTTCCATCTCAACCCTCTCCTGGGAGCTCCAGACTCTTAACTGTGGTTTGTCTATAAGGCCCTCCGTAGTCTGCCCCAGGCTCATGTTCCTACTGGACCTTCTCATACACTCTGCCCTAGCCACACGGGATTCTTTCTGGGCCTCAGTTGTGCTGTTTCCTCCACCTTGAGCCTTCTTTTCTCCATCCATAGCTGGCTATCTGTCATCTTCCAGGGCTCACATTGAATGTCACAGCTTCAGAAAACCTCTGCTAATTCTCCGTCTCCACGAGCCCCTCCACTCATTCACAGTAAATGTTCATTAAATAAGCAAAAACTCAACAAAAATAACAACAAAACCTGCCCTAAGTCACCTTCCTTCTTATCACCTCTCAATGGGAACCAAAGGCAAGGACAGTCTTTTGAATAATGCTGGCAATAAATTGACATTGTAGTAAATCATGCATACAACGAAGCCAAAAATCCACCAGTTTAAAGTAGAGTGGAACAGATGAGAAAACAAACTGAAACCCTGATTATCTTATTTCTGATTAGTAGTTGGTGGACCTTGCTGTAAAATACCTCCATCCCATTAACTTTTTGTCCGAGAACCCTATTTGCTTCCTTCATAGTAATGGTCACAAACGATCTTATCTTTGTTCTTTGTCTTCTAAATCCCCAGCATCCAGCATATGCTCAGCTCTTGGTGGACATACACACAGGGCCTTAGCTCTTGCGTGTCCCTCTGCCGGGAATGTCCTCCCGGACAACCTCCCAGAGGGCTGCTTTGTCCCTTCCTGCAAGTTGTTGCCCAGATGGCACCATCACAGAGGTTCCTCCCTCACTTCCCCGTCCCTGGGCCCTCTCCAGCCCATGCCCTGCTGTGTTTTTCTCCTTGCCCTGTTCTTGTCACTGCTTGACATATTACCAGCGCGGTAGAGTTACCCACAGTATTTATGTTATTTTCCTTTATGTCTTTTTTGCTTCACTTATTTAGTTGAATCCTTTTAAGCAAAATATACTTACGATGTCATTTCACTGACCTTCAAATTGACTTTTATATTGTGGGTGGCAAAGAGTAAAGGCATGTCTGCTACCTTCATGTGATATGTCCTATTTGGGTATCTTTTAGAAAATTAATCTACAGCTCTATTCATGGCAATTGATTTTGATACCCTTATATGTGGGAGAAATACATTTAGAATTAAAATTAACTTAGTTAAATTATTGTTTTGTATGGGCTCTAAGTATACATGTATAAGGCCTATCACAAGCTTTCAAAGATATATTTCATGAAAAACTTACTTCATGTTGGGGAAAGGCATCCACTAAAAAATTAAGTGTCATCAACCAAAAATAACTGGATACTCATGTATTAGAGATTTTCTAAGATGCATTTTGTGTGTTCATTTGCTTGTCTCCCCAATTTTTGTAACAGCCTAGAAGGCAGACACTATTATAAAATCCATTTCACAGTTGAGAAAAGAGAGGCACAAAGATGTTCCATAACTCACCTAAGGTAACACAGCTATTAAGTGGCCGATCCAGGACACAGAGGCCTCTCAATAAACATTAGTTGAGGTAAACTTGTCACCATATTCTGTCATTTACTTGACTTCCCCTTTGGCAAGTCTCGCGGGTGCCTCAAACACAAGTTCCAAACCAAGTTGACGATCTTCTATTTTACTCCCATTCTGGGTCTTCTCCCACCACCCTCTGGTTATGCGAGCCAGAAACTCAAGGGGCGCCCTTGACTTCACCCCTTTCCTCACTAGCCACATCTAACCTGTCACTTGGTCACGTCCTTCATTTCTCCAGAATTCCTCCATGGTTCTCCATCCTCAGCCTCGTTTGGGCTGCCATCATCTCCCTCTTGAATGGCTGCAGTAGTCTCCAAACTGATCTCCCTGTGTCTGCTTTGAACTTGCTCCAGTCCATTCTCCAGGTGGCAGCCAGAATCATCTTTTTCAAAACACAATTTGACTCTGTCCCACTCTACTTAAACTCCCTCATTGGCTTTCCCATTGAGTTTCAGATAAAGCCAGAATTCCTGTCCGTTCTTCCCAGGTGTGATTCGGCACCCACTGCCCTCCAGCCTCCTCATGGCCACTTTTCTCACTACTTTGCCTTCGTTTAGGTCTCTGAACCCTCCAGGCTCCCACCGGCCACAGACTTTCCACCTGGCTAGCTCCCTCTGCCTACCCCTAGCCTCTGAGAGCCTTTCTGCCTCCTCTGATGAGGCTCAATCCCCTAGTAAGTGATTTTATTTACACAGTAGACACTCAATAGAGGTTAGATGCACTTTTTTTTCTTAAAATATTGGACCACTTTAATTTTCTTACTATATTAAGAAATAACTATATTTATTTATAGTGCTCAGCTTGAGCATAGTTCCTGGATCTCATTAGGTACAAATTAAAGTTTAAAAATTAAACTTCTGAACCATGAGATAGATTGGTTCCCATTCAAATAGTCCATTCACATTTTACCTACTCTAATGACTGGAATGTGGTACAGTATACTCTGCACCCCGACCTTCCTATCTGTCTCCTGTAATAATGTAGCTGTGGGCCAGGCATGGTGGCTCACGCCTGTAATCCCAGCACTTTGGGAGGCCGAGGTGGGTGGATCATGAGGTCAGAAGTTCAAGACCAGCCTGGCCACCATACTGAAACCCCATCTTACTAAAAATACAAAAATTAGCTGGGCGTGGTAGTCACAGCTTCTTGGGAGGCTGAGCCAGGAGAATCACTTGAACCCAGGAGGTAAGGTTGCTGTGAGCCAAGATTGCACCACTGTACTCCAGCTTGGGCAACAGAGTGAGACTTCATCTCAAAATATCAAAATAATAATAATAATAATGTAGCTGTGTTTTCAAGTTTGGCAGGATGGCTTCTGTTGGAAATTTGCCCTTTTAAGTTAGGAAGACAGGCCCCCATCTTACTGCTCTCTAGAAGCTAGTCTAATAGAACAAGTAGACTCAAGACAACTTGGACTAAATGCGCTATAAACCACAATGGAAAAACTGCAGTGAGGTATTCCCAGTAGAAATCTTGGAATTCCTTCAAGTATATTGAGATTTTGTTAGAAATTGAATTGCCAGTGTAATCCATCTTCCTTGTGAGAAAACATTCAGATAAAGAGCTGAGGCCTAGCAGCATTAACCATTAGAACATCCCTTAAATCAATAAGCTACAAATCTGGCCGCACATTCCTGCCGCGCCTGGTGGTGTGCTCAAGTGGCTTTAGGCTGAAGCAGCATGACTGATAGCACATCCTAAAACCAGGCAGATGCCGGCAATGCGGATTCCTGTGTTGACCGGGGGCCTTGCCTTGCTACATTCTACAGAATGCAATTATGTTTTATTGTTACACATAAGAAAAGCAGTTTTTCTTTCTGTTTTTCAGATTTTCCAAATGTGGTTATTGAAGGAGTCCTCCATGGGATATTTTACCCTCATCTACAGCCCAGGTAGAAATCCTACATGGCTAAAAGCAACAGAAGCAAGTTTCGAAGTCACAGTCACGGAAATCAGTACCTACCAAATTAACCTAAACTCTGTGATATATAACAGCTCTAGCTAGTGGCGAAATTCACAGTCCCAGCTTAATTCAGGGCAGGGACGTTTCCATTAGAATGGTGCTCTTAAAAATAGAAACTGAACTAGGGCGGTGGTCAGGCTAAGGCCGAGTGTTGAAGAAGTAGAGTGTAGCCGCCAGCTTAGAAACCCGTGGAAAGGAGGCCACAGGAGATTCCTGGGAGCACTGAGTGTAGCAAACCAAAGCCACTCTCTGCTTCAGTCATGCCATTTGCTAATTGAAAATCGTATCCTGAATCATACTGAGACTGATCAACTTTGGTAGCTTTTTTGTTCAGATCTTATGACACACTACTCTTCTCACCATGAGATTTTCTCAGCCAGTGATAGTACATTCTGAAATGCTGGCATCAGGAGACGGTCACAGACACACACTGCTAAATGTGAAGAAGGAAGTAAACTGGAAATTAAGTTATACTGACAATATTATGGCATTTTTAAGATCATGGCATTTTAATTTACATTAGAGTGGGTTGCATCATACTCAGGGGTTAGCTTCCAAGGTCAATGCATAGGTAAAATGGGCTATTAGGATGATCCTTGAAAGCCCTTTAGAAAGGTGCCATGTTGGAAATCTGTACATCTACCACAAGTAGCTTTTCCTCCCAGGTTGGAAAAAAAAGAGTGTTTCTTTGAAGACCAAGTGGAATTGTCAGTGTTTATTTAGGGGCCATTTTGTATAAAAAGCACATACCTTTAAATACTAGAATCACACTCAGTGCTGCAAGATGCGTGCCCTGTGAGTGGCAGATGTGAATTGACGAGGAGTGAAGCACCAGCGGGCGGACAGCACCCACCTGTGTTTACTCGGGGGACCGCATTCATCATAGGTGGGACCGCCACAGGATTTCCTGTTACTTTCCTATGGCTTCCTTTTCACTGACCTCATGTGTTAATGTAAGTTAAATGTGTTTATGATATAACTCCACTCTACATCATACTTTGAGTAATAAAGGATAAAAGCATATATACTACCTACATGTATGTGCTGTATGTGGGCATTTCATTGAGATTTAATTAATTGCTAGCCTATTTATGGTTGTTCATTTTAATAAGTTTTTTTGGGGGGGAAGTATTTAAAATCAAAACTAATAACTACATCATGGTTTTTGATTAGGATCTAAACATACAGTTTTAAGTCTGCTGCAAACTTGTAAAGATATGTTATGATAGATTCTGTTACTACATGTTGGAAACAAGCAAGAAATAATCAAGTGTTGTTAACTAAAAATAACAGAATAGTTGAGTATTGGAGGTTTTTTTTTAATGTTTTTATGTTATCAGCTATTTGGAGTTAAATAAAAACAGAGAACAAGAAAATATTTGAGTTTGTCTTCTGCTCCTAGGATTTCATTGGAAACATGGTTTGTATCTGTCTGTTTACACACACAGCCTCTCACATATTCACACAGATGTTTATAAAAAGTTACCTCATTATTAAGTCAGTAGATGGTCATTAAATATTTGATGATTTACCAAGATAATAAGAATTTTTCTTAAAAAGACCAAGTGTCTAATAGCGATAAGAAATCTTTTTTGAGAATTAAATTTTTTCTTAGTGATGACTTTTACTTTTTATATTTATGTAAATTTTATGTTTTTTATTTCCCATGTCAGACAGGTCATATGCAGACATTATAACAAGATTTGCAGGAGGCACACCTCACACAAGGGTGGGAAAACCCAGTCGTCACACCTGTGCACTACAAAAGGATCGTATTTATTTACATTTTTAATGTGTAATTCTCTCAGTCAGGGTTATTGAAGGAACTAGAAACCCGTTTAGGTCTTTTAAGCAGAAAAGGCTGTAATGCCGAAAACCGAATGCTTACAGAATCTTTTGGAAGGGTGAGAGGAGTGCACTCCTGGTAGGTGTCCACGGACAAATTCTAGATGCCCCAGCAACTTCTAGCACTGACCTGCCTGGGAGCTACAGCCTGTGCTGTAAGCAGGGAGTCAGGAGGCTGTGAGCAAAACTCTTAAAGTAAAAAACAGCATGAGAGCTGCAATCCAGGGATCAGCAAGTAAGATCAAAAAGTACCTGTTATCTGTGAGATATGGAGCTCCCAGGAGATACAATGGCGATATCTCCAAGAGGTACGGCCTCATAGCAGCACCCAGGAAGCTGGTGACTGGGCCTGCATCACAATTGACTTTCAACACCTGTGGCCTTGCTTGCCAGCAACCATAGCCCAAAGTGGCAGGAAAATGGTGTTTGCCCACTCCAACCTCCCACTCCATAGCTCCCTTTAGTGCACATCCAGTTTGTGGAACCTTAGTCTCCATCCCAGGTGCAGGGAGTCTGGAAAGGAGCTGCTAGCCTTCTGCAGCTCAAGAATGCACTGGGTAAGATGATGGAACATATTTCCATCATTTCCATGGTTAAAAATTTAATAAAAAATATATAAAACTATAGATAAAAAAATAAAATCTTCTCTCATCTCCTGCATACCCAATTCTCCTCCCACAGGCAACCACTGTACTTAATGTGTCTACTTTGAGTAATATTTCATCTACATGCAAGCAAATACTGCATATTTAGTGTACATATATTTAATTTCCCCTCTTTTACAAAAATGGTAGCATGCAATACTTATTGCTTTCTACTTGTTTTTATTTAACACTATCTTTGCATTCTTTCTATATCAGTATATAAAGTGCTATCCTCTTTTAAAAAAAAAATGTATTGGTTTTCTATAATTTGTGTAACCAGTACCATTTTACTTTTGGATTTCACTAGGCATGTCTGGCCCATATTGCTGTACAGGTTGTGCACTGTGCAAGTCCAAGCAGTGCCATCACATGGACCGCAATGTTAATAGTATTCCAAATCATGCTTAGAACCCTGCACTTGGGGAAATATCAAAAAATTAGATCATTCAAACCATGGAGTCACAGGCAATAGAGAAGTAAAGGACAGAGAGAAGAAACCAGAAGAAAAAAAAGGAAAAAAAATCCCATTACCACTTAAGTCTGAATGTGGGGACATCCCACTCTCCCACCCCCCGGTTCCTGGACTCGGTGTTTTGCCTGGACAGTCTCCTGATGCTGCCTTATGCAGTGCCTCTGAAGCCTCATCTCTGCCTACCCATTCTGCATATTGGCAGCCCTTGTGTCCTTTCTCCTGGTGTCCTTGTTATTGCCCCCATTACAATCAGCCATGTGAACAACCCCAATAACACCATGGCCATCGCTACACGGGAAGTCCTACAGTTACAGTTATAAGCTCCCATTGAAAAAGGTTGAGCTCTCAAAATCAGAGTTTAGAGAAATATCATGAGCACACTTTTGAAAGAACAAATGGCTTTCATCTCATTTGTCAATTTTGATTGATTGACAATGGCTGCTTGAAGTGCTGCGATAAGAATTCTAGCACACTTGTGAGGATGGCTAGTATCCATAAAGCAGAAAAGTGTTGGTGAGGAGGTGTAGAAATTAGAACCCTTGTAACTATATTGCTGGTAGAAGTGTGAAATGGTTGCAGCCTCTGTGGGAAATGGTATAACTTCTTCAAAAAATTAAGCCTAGGATTGATCCAGCACTTCCACTTCTGGATATATACCTAAAAAGTGAAAGCAGGGACTCGAACAGCTATTTGTATAATGATATGGTTTGACTGTGTTTTCACGTAAATCTCATCTTGAATTGATCTTGGTTCCCCTAATCCCCACAGGTCATCAGAGGGATCCCGTGGGAGGTAATTGAATCATGGGGTCAGTTACCCCCATGCTGCTGTTCTCGTGATAATGAGTGAGTGCTCATAAGGGACTTTCCCCCTGTTGCTCGGCACCTCTCCTTTCTGCCATTATTTGAAGAAGGATGTGTTTGCTTCCCCTTCCTCCACGATTGTAAGTTTCCTGAGGCCTCCCCAGCCATATGGAACTGTGAGTCAATTAAACCTCTTTCCTTTATAAATTACCCAGTGTTGGGCAATCCTTTGTAGAAGTGTGAGAACAGACTAATATATCCACGTTCATAGTATATATTCATAGCAGCCAAAAGGTGGAAACAACCCAAGTGTTCTGCAATGGATGAATGGATAAAAAGGGAGGAAATTCTGACACATGCTGCAGCATAGATGAAGCTTGAAGACATTCAGAGACATAAGCCGGTCACCAAAAAGCAAATACTCGGCTGGGCGCAGTGGCTCACGCCTGTAATCCCAGCACTTTGGGAGGCCGAGGTGGGCGGATCACGAGGTCAGGAGATCAAGACAAGCCTGACCAACATGGTGAAACCTCGTCTCTACTAAAAATACAAGAATTAGCCGGGTGTGGTGGTGCGGGCCTGTGGTCCTGGCTACTCAGGGGGCTGAAACAGGAGAGTTGCTTGAACCCGAGAGGTGGAGGTTTCAGTGAGCCGAGATCACGTCACTGCACTCCAGCCTGGGTGACAGAGCGAGACTTCGTCTCAAAAAAAAAAAAAAAACTGTTTATGATTCCATTTCTATGAAGTATCTGGAATAGTCAAATTTATAGAGACAGTAAGTGGAACTTTGGTTGCCAGAGGCAGGGGGAAAAGAGGAAATGAGGAATTAGTGTTTAATAGGTTTCAGCCGGGGAAGATGAACATGTTCTGGAGGTGGATGTTGGTGATGGTTGCTTAACAATGTAATGTACCTAATGCCATAGTATTGTACACTAAAAAATGGTTAAAATAATTTTGTGTCATGTATATTTTACCACAATAAAAGCAATAAAGGCTTTTGAATGAGTGCAGGCTCAGAGAATAAGGGTGTAGTGATCAATTAGCACTGTCATGGGTGCAGGAAAGCTTTTGGCACACATACCAGTTACTAGTCTCACATCCCTGGCAACCTCTACAATCCTAAAACAGTAGTTCTAAACTAGAAATTTGCATCAGAATCATTTGGGATTCTGAATCAATAAATCTGGCCAGGGACCTGTCCTTGGGTAGTTAGAAACACCACCCAATTAACTCTGATACACACCTGAGTTAGGGACCACCAATTGAGGGAAATGGTTTATGACCTACCCTTTAGCCATCTCCTTGAATTACTGCCTTTTTAACTCCTTCAGAATCCAGTACCAAGAAAACATCTGTTCAACCGTTGGAGTGTTATATGTGGCCACAGGAAGAGACTCTGAAGAAGCAGGAAGGACAAATTTAGGTACTGGTCTTAATAGATGCCCTGTGCATAATTGGGAGGTTGTATATTCATTCGTTGTTCAATGAAATGCATTTGGGCTCCCCCACTGGAATAAGGCCCTGTGTTCATCACTTAAAGGATACAGTCGTAATCCTTGCTTTCTGGAATTGGCTATTTACTACGAAGGGTTTTTCCATCTTAATGAATTGGACTTGAAGTTCAGTGATTAAGACTATCTTCCTCCAGTCTCTACTCTCCTTGCAAGTCATCATTTTCATTTTGGCTTTGTTTTGGTTTTCATCCTTGATGATAATTACAGATTTTGAATTCAGCAGTGGAAACCCAGAGAAGTTGCAGGCACTAACTCAAAATCAAAATGTCTGCAACATTTTTCTGTCTGTGGAGATACGTAGTGACAGATTGGATTCTGATGAAGGCAAAGGGGCATCTATTTTTGTGTGACAGGAAGGAGGCATATTATCTATGTCAAGTCATTGGAATACATATAATTTACTAGAGAAAATGTTGTGTCCTAAGAGTGTGATTGTAAATCTGGCCTATAAGATGTGAACCATTTTCTGTCTTCATTGCACTTAACAGTAGTTACAGTGAGATCATTGGTGTCCCTAGCTACAATGTTCTATGCCATTTAAATTCTCCTATGTACCGAGTTTCTACTGGAAGTCATGTGTTGTCAAACAAGGGTTTTGCATATTTTATCCCGTTCTTTACACGGTGGTTTTTAGTGCCCCATTTTATTGAAGAAGAAATTGAAGATCAGTGAGATTAATAAAAATAAACAGTAGCTAACATGAATGAATACTAATTCGGGGACCAAGAGGCACTCGGCTAAATCGTGTTCACTGACTGTCTCATTGAAGCTTCACAATATCTTTAAAGATGTGTGTATTCTTATTCCACTTTACAGTGAGAAGAAGGAAGCTTAGAGAAGTGAAATAGCTTGACCAAGGATACCAGTTAATAAGGGATCTGGATTTGAACCTTTCATCTACAAAGCTTGGGCGAATCCACTCCTCAGTCAGCCTAACAGTAGGATTGTGTGTGTGTGTGTGTGTGTGTGTGTGTGTGTGTGTGTGTGTTTTAATTGGAGACACTATGAACTGTTGCCCAGTCTGGAGTACACTGTCATGATCTTAGCTCACTGTAGTCTCCACCTCCTGGAATCAAGAAATCGTTCCACCTCAGCATCCCAAGAAGCTGGAACTACAGGCGCATGCCACTACACCCAACTAATTTGTGTGTGCATGTGTTTTCTGCAGAGATGGGGTTTCACCATGTTTCCCAGGCTAGTTTTGAACTTCTGGGCTCAAGCAATCCTCCCATCTCAGCCTCCCAACGTGCTGGGATTATAGTCATAAGCACTGCATGCAGCCCATGTGCAATTCTGAACCAGACATGAACACTTCAATCAGAAAGAACTGGTATTGCAATAGCTGCTAATGTTTCCACACTGTTATAAATTGCAAAGTGCTTTCCCATCTCACTTGATTAAACCAAGCTCCATGCTAACAGCAGCCTCCTCCCAGGGCTCTCTGCTTTCATTTTTACTGCAATCCATTCTTGACACAAAAGTCAGGGTGATCTTCTTAAAATGTTGATCAGATCATGTCACTCTCTTGCTCAAAATTCTCCAGTAGATACCATTCCCACTAAGCATAACATTTAAATTTCTGCTGTTCTCTCCAGATTCTTTCTACATTCTTCCTGCAGGTGCTCACTGGCCACAGTGGCCTTTCAGTTCCCAGAACATGTCAACCTTGGTCTATCTACAAGACCTCTGGACCTGCCAGTCTCTGAAACCCTTTTCATCCCTCTTCAAAGGCTGGTTAATGCTCACCCTTTAGGTATCAGCTTAAATGTCACCTTTTCAAAGAGTTCTTCTTTGGTCACTCCATCTGACGTAGCACCCTAGGCTCCACTCCATACCATTATTTTGTTGTTGCTTCCTTCAGAGCTGCTATCACCATCTGAAGTTATCCTGTTTATTTGTATACTTGTTAATACCTTTCTCCTTCAAAGAATGTGAACTCCATCAGAGCAGGGGCAGTGTCTGACTTGTGGACAGTTTCTCCAGTGTGAGGCCCAGAGTCGATGTTAAGAACCACTGTTGAATGGGTGGATGGATGGCAGCCTATTTTCTGGCCCCCCAGGTCAGTGCTGGCTGCATATTCTATAGCAGGGGTTTCAGAACTGTGCTTTGAGTAAATTACCTTGAAATCAGGATTGACTAACATCTTCCCAGATGCCAATTGGTATTTGTTACATTCTCCTTGTTCTGAAAACAGTTATTTTCTATAGTTTGCTCACCAGTTTGACACAGAGTGGTTAATGGATTATGTAACTACGTGTTTGGATGATCTCTTAAATGCCTGTTCTTTTTACAAATACCTAAGCTAATTCAGTGATTACAAGCCATAATTTTATGACATCCCAGGGCAGTGGTTTTCAACATGTGGACTCTGAAACAGTAGCATTAGCATCACCCAATAACTTTGTACAGCTTTTCAGGGCCTACCCCAGATTTGCAGAATCAGGCAGTGTGGAAATCTGACTAGCCCTCCAGGTGATTCTGATTCACTCTAAGGGTTGAGAACCACAGTCCCAGGGCACCTCAAATTATTTTTATGTTGCACATTTTAAAATGTTCAATTTTATTTTAATTAAAAAAGAAAAAAAAAAAACCACTTCAATACTTCTAGAAGGAGCAGGCACAAAAACAGAATGCCAGTATGGCTACTGCAAGACGCTGGTGACCTTGTAGTGGGGGTTTCAGGCATGAGCCACCCTTTAAGGCAGCAGTCCAATGCTCAGCAACTCACGAAAATATCAGGATGATTGGACAGAATAAGTAAGGAATTTTAAATGTAATAAAAAATAAAAGACACCATATGCACTTAGAAATTATCACCTTTTACGTGAATTTTTATACCTAGTCATAGTAACTTTTGTTCATCATAGCAGGCAACATGGTGTTTTTCTAAAACCTTGGTATCTTTCCAAATTTAACCTTGGTAAAGTAGAATTTTTGCCCTTATGAAACTTACAGAATAATGTGATATTGGCTGGATAAATACTTGAACAATTGTAATTATACTTGAACAATTACAAACTATGTGTTAAGTGTGATGAAGGAAAATAAGAAGGTTTACTTATACCTAGATTTTGGTAGGCCAGGGCCCTTCTCTGAGGTAGTGACACTGAAATTGAGACCTAAAGAATATTGGAGTAATTAGCCAAGAAAAGCAAAGGGGCAAGGGAAGGGTGTTGCAGAGACATCAGCAAGTTACAAAGCCCCAAATCATAAGAGAGCTTCAGTCCAGGTCCTGAAGGAAAGCCATTGAGCTTAGAGGATAATGAGGGGCTGGGGCTAGTGAGGTGGGCAAACTGTGCAATTTAGGGTAATGTATATGATGGATCATACTTGATCTGAGTTATTTTTAAAACACTACTGCGGTTGCTTATGGTGACTGGACTGGACAGGCTCAGGATTTGAAGGAGAGAGACTTAGGAGGCCACTTGAGTGGATGGGAGGTGACCTGGTGTAGGGTGGCAGCAGTGGAGAGGATGAGATATAGCGATTCAGGATGTATTGCAGCGCTACCAGGGAACTTGCTGATGGATTTGGATGTGGAAGGCAAAGGGAAGGGAGAAAGAAGTGAAGGATGGGTTTCTGACTTGAATAACTGGGTGCATGTTGGTGCTATTCATGGATGGAGGTTGGAAGGGTGGGACTCCCATCTTTAGGAAGCTCAGGTTACTCCGCATGGCTGGAGAAATCCTTTCCTGGGCCTTGTTCACTCCTCTAGTTCAGACATTTTCACTTTCCATTTTCAGGATGTCTGCAGCTGTTTGAAAGCAAAACTAGATGAAACACTGACCCATCAGCAGAAGGAAATGAGCCTAGGTTTTTCCCACCGTAGTGACAGGTTTTTGCAGAACCATTTGCAACTTTTCCCCATTTACTCTGGTCAGGAACAAAGCAGAGCACAGAGATCAAACCTGTGACTTTGTCCTCAGTCAAGTACATCATCACTACCTGCATTCACAAGTGGTGAATGGTGTGAGTGTATATAATTGTCTCATGAGGCCCCAGGAAGGCCACATAAATTACCCAACAAGTGGGGATTCGAATTTAATGGTTTGCAGAGTGGATGCCATGCTTCATAGTACTTAAGGGAGGGTGGTTCCTCCTCACCTTTCAGGTCAGATCTCACCTGCTTCCCTCAGGCTCGCCTCCCCTGGGCCTTTCCTCTTGCCGTCTGCCACCCACCTCATTTTTGCCAGTCTACTTCGATCGTGCTTTTCAAACCTCAACTCAGAAAATAAAAAGTTTTGTTTTTCTTTTTTTGAAAAATAGTAGAAAAAGTTGAAAGGCAGGTCCAGTGTTTGACAATTTTCGGGAGCTTGAGAGATTATTATAAGTACCTCAGTCTAAATTTGAGCATATTCTTTTTGGCCATTTTGATATGGTTTGACTGTGTCCCCACCCAAATCTCATCTTGACTTGTGGCTCCCACGGCTTCTACATGTTGTGGGAGGGACCTGGTGGGAGGTGGTTGAATCATGAGGGGGTGGGTCTTTCCCATGCTGTTCTTGTGGTGCTGAATGAATCGCATGAGATCTGATGGCTTTGTAGGGGAGAGATTCCCTGCCCAAGCTCTCCTCTATTGTTTGCCACCACGTGAGAGGTGGCTTTCACCTTCCACCATGATTGTGAGGCCTCTCCAGCCTTGTGGAACTATGAGTCCATTAAACCTCTTTCTTTTGTAAATTGTGGAGGCTTGGGTATGTCTTTACAGCAGCATGAAAAGGGAGTAATACACATTTATTCTGAACATACTTACTGATCATTAATTAGGTGTGAAATACTCTGGGGGTAGATTAGGAATGAGATCTAATCCTTGCCCTAGGAGAGCTTCCAGTTCAGGGAGGACATAGGAGACACCAGGGCCATAAGAAGATACAGCTCAGAGTGAGGAAGCAGCTGAAGATGTCTTCCTGAAAGAGCCCCACACTGAGTCCCCAGAGATGACCAGCAGCAGACAGAGAGCACCTTGCACAAGGCTTGGAGCTCATTCAAGGGTTCTGAAGTGTTTGTAAGAGAGGCTATGGTTCAAGTAGACACAGTTAAATCAAGTCTGGAGTTTCTCTGCTCCAGGCTGAGCAGTTTTTCCTCCTTTACTCTGGACATTCTGTCAGAGTGCAGCTCCTGGTGTCCAGAAGAGGCACCAGAAGCAGACTTCTCTTTCAAGACCAGGGAAGAAAAAAGATCATTTCCAAATGGAGATATCTGGATCCTGGAAATTGATCCAGGACATAATGTTACCACCTTGGACAGATGGTGACTGTAGTTTTAACAGCACCTTGAAGGCCCACTGTGCTCTAGGAAGCAAGTCCTTCATATGCTCTGAAAAATTAACGGGGGTGGAAACTTACCTGACTGCTGGAAAAACTTTAAAAGTGGGTATCAGAAGGGTTTTTGTTAAGTTGGGTCCTCTAAATCCGAGAGTCCCCTGCATTGCATCCTAATCTAACTAGGGTGGGATTTTTTTTTTTTTTTTTTTTTTTTTGCAGATGGAGAGTCTCTCTGTTGCCCAGGCTGGAGTGCAGTGGTGCGACCTTGGCTCTCTGCAACCTCTGCCTCTCGAATTCAAGTGATTCTCCTGCCTCAGCCTTCCAAATAGCTGAGATTATAGGCGCCCGCCACCTTGCCTGGCTAATTTTTGTATTTTTAGTAGAGACAGGGTTTCACCATATTGGCCAGGCTGGTCTCGACCTCCTGGCCTTGTGATCTGACCACCCCGGCCTCCTAAAATGCTGGGATTACAGACGTGAACCACCGTGCCTGGCCTAGGGTGGGATTTTAAAATGCGTTTTGTTTTAGCTCTTGCTATGTGTCAGATGGTCTTTTTTTCTGACTTGATTCCTGGGACTAGTCACTCCAATTCTGCATTAATGCCAGTTGTTTTTCCACCACTCTAGAATGTCAGTAACACTAGCAAACCTTAGAGGAGCTTATGTTATATCACACCTAAAACTTACCCTTGGCCAAAATCTTAAATCCACAAGATGAATTACAGACTTAAGTAAAAGCTGTTATGTACTTAACAGCACCAACATTTTCCATTACAAATACTGTTTTTATTCTTCTTTAATTTGAAAAAATTTAAAAAAGTGCCTTGAAGGGGCTTTGAATTTCCAAGCTTTCTAGATCAAAGATTTCTTCGCTGTCTGGATTATAGGAATGTTGAAAAACAAAAACAAATCATTTTCCTGCTATAAAATCCTTGCCATGTTTTTGTCTTTATGTAACTCAAAACGGCTGAACTGAGAAATGAGGTTGTTGAGTCCTGTTCAAAACCTAAAACTTAATCAGAAATAAAGTAATTGATAACCAAAAGTGTTATTCCAACTAATTGACCCAAAAGTAAATTTTACTGAACTCTTATTTGATGACCCAGAAAATTGCTGAAGAGCACTTGTAAGAGAACAAAATAGATTATGGCTAAGAATACCAAAATATTTTAAATTGTTGATTAAAGTGATTCAAGACTAAATTATAATAATTAGGGCTTGGTGGTGGTATCCAGTGTAAATTTTCCTGATTCCACATCTGCCTACAGCTATAAATGTGTCCTTTTAGTAACATGATCTTCAAAACAGTGAACTATTTATTTCAAAAGCTTTTGCAGAACATTTTAGGTTATAAAGAGTAACAGTTCCTATTTTCATAGTCATCAGTTTGCTCATGTTTTCTGTATGAGGCCTGACCCTCGGTGTATAAGAAATGAACTGCTTTTAGCTGGGGTATGTCCTTAGCTCTTGGTCATCTGGCCTAATAGATAACGTGATAATTTACCATGGGTGCACTAGTGGGCTCAGAATTTCAGCACTTCCAAAATTAAGCGCTTTTTGCTTTGTCACTAGAGAGAAGTCACGTATGCTCACAGTAGTGAAAAAACTAGATGGCATGTATGGTGTAAAGCACATGTCCTTCTGCATGAGGGAGAGTGATGGCTATGTGTTCTTGCATATTGAGATATGAAGCACTTTCGCATGGATCAGAGGTCATTTGTTTCCAATTTTCCCTCCATGTTATCTTTATTTAAAATTTAAAAATTGTTTTCTTTTTCTAAATATTAAAAAGAAATGCACCCTAGAGAAAAATTAAAAACTGAAAAAAGTAAAAATATAGAGTGTAAAAATTCCACCATTTGCATTTACTTATATGAATTTGCATTTTGTTGTATTTGCTTTACGAGAATGTTTACATAATTGAGATCATGCTGCATACAGAATTTCTTTAAAGAAAAATTAAAACAATCATTTTCTCATGTTACTCTGAGTTCTCTAACATCAGTCTTAATGAATGCATACAATTCTATTATGGGATGTATGCTTTATAACCATTTTGGGACATTGAAGTTGCTCCCAGTATTTTGCTATCATAAATATTCAGCAGTTCACATCTTGACACATAAAAAATTTTCTATATTGCTATATTAGGTAAAGACTTTAGGTTGCAAGTCAAAGGAAATCAGTTTGCCTTGGCTTAAGAAAAAAGAAATGTATTCGTTTACGTAGTGAAAATCTAAGCGTGGATTAGCTTTGGGCACAGCTGGATGTAGCAGCTAAATGTTGTTTTCAGAAGCTTTCTGTCTTCTGGGCCACTTCCTTCTGTGCTGGCTTTGCTCTTAGGCCTGTTCCTTTATAGTCTCTTTCAAAAAGACAGTAGCTCTTTCCCAATCATTCCAGAAGTCCAGCAATGGCTCGTTCATATGACTGAGGTCCAGCACCTAGGCCCAAGCCTGTCACTGGAGCCAGGGTAAGAGAATGTTCTAGATGGCCAACAGGAGAGCCCTGCTCCCTCTCCCACCTCCCTTGCTCTGTTCATCTGGCCCTTTTGCCGTTTCCTGAACCCACCCAGCCTGCCTGTCACTGAGGACCACTGTTCTCGTCCCGTCTGCCTCCACACTGTTCCCCCATTGTCCCCATGGCATGGTGCTCCCTCACTTCCTTCAGTCCCCGCTGACCACCCCCACTGTTTCTTTGTTTTCCCTGACTTCACAGACTTATTGCTCCCTGATGTTGTGTTATATATTCATGTAGTATAATTTGTCACCTTCACAGGAACCACAAGGGGTGACACTGTTTGCCGCTCTAGCCCACCCTATAACACTGATACTATTTATCAAGTAAGTTAATGAACGAGTCTGCCAGGCCAGGTGTATCCCCATTTGTAGGGTCAGCTCACCCTAAGGACTACAGGTGGGTGAGGGAAGGATAGGACGTGATTTCTCAAAAGAAAAATAAGGAATTGGGCAGCCATCACCAGGACAAGCAGACTAAATACTGGGCTAACTGAAACACTGATGTCCCTTATCATTTCAGATCACTTTCTAAAGCCAATCCCAGGAGTGAGAAATTCCAAGGATATGAATGTTTGGGTTTCCTGATAAGGACTGCTTTCACTTTTAGCCCCCTTATACAAATTCTCCTCGTAGCAGTTAAAATAATATTTCTTAGACACAGATCATGATATCATGCCCTTCCCCAACTTCAAACAGGTAACTTTCCTGTGTACCATGACCAAAAGCTCACCCTGGCATCCAGGCCCAAACTGGTCCAGTCTCAGCCTTACCTCTGACCACGCCCCCATTCTGCTTCCCTTTGCACACCAGGCCCTAACACGCTGGCTTTCTCTTCTGCCTTGGAATTCACTCATCCTTATCTTGGGACCTTCATATTTTCTCTTCCTTCCTCCTGGAAGGCCCTTACTGCTTCCTACCCTTCCTTCAGGCCTTAGCACAAATGCCATCCCTCAAGAGGCCCAAGAGGCCTTCCACTTCCATGATGCTTTCTCCCAGCCTCTCCAGCAGATATGGGCATATTTTTTTTTCACAGAACTCACCCTTTTTATTTGTTTCCTTATTTTCTGTCTTCCCCACCAGACTGTAAGCCCCATGAGGCCCTTTTCTGTCCATTGTTGTATCCCCAAAAGTCTAACTGGCACCTGGCAGATCAAAGACACTCAATAAATATTTGTTGAAAAAAAGTTAACAAATTACTCTCCAAGAGTGTTGTAGCAATTTATGAATCAGCAGTAGGAATACTCAATTCATCTCTCATGGATGCTATTTTCTTAGAAAACAACTTGAGATAGATTCTTTTGGATCCTCACTGCATGAGTCTTGGAGGAGAAGCAATGTCACTGTTTTCTAACAGACACTTCTCATCTGAACAGAAATCAAGCACACTCTGTGAGAGCCAGGTATGTTATAACAAGGACATAGTAGAATTTCACTTTCCCATTAGTTTTTTTTTTAAGATAGGGTCTTGCTATGTTGCCCAGGCTGGAGTGCAGTGGTAATTCACAGGTGTGATCCCACTACTGACCAGCACAGAAGTTTTGACCCGTTTTGTTTCCAACCTGAACCAGTTCACCCCTCCTTAGGCAACCTGGTGGTCCCATACTCCCTGGTGGTCACCATATTGATGCCAAACTTAGTACAGATACCCAATCAGTACAGCTCACTATAGCCCGAATTCCTAGGCTCAAGCAGTCATCCCACCTCATCCTCTTTAGTAGCTGGGACTACAGATATGTGCCACCACACCTGGCCTCATCTAGTTTAAATACAGCCTGAGTGATTTGTTGTTGTTGTTGTTGTTGTTGTTGTTGTTTGACAGGGTTTCATTCTGTTGCCTGGTGCAACCACAGTTCACTGCAGCCTTTACCTCCTGGACTCAACTAACCCTCCCACCTCAGCTTCCTGAGTATGTGGAACTACAGATGTACACCAATATAACCAGCTAATTAATTAATTTTATTTTTTGTAGAGACAGGGTCTCACTCTGTTGCCCAGGCTAGTCTCAAACTCCTGGGTTCAAGCAATTCTCCTGTCTCAGCCTCCCAAAGTGCTGGGATTACAGGCATGAGCCACCATACCCAGGCTTTATAGCCTGAGTCTTAATCCCCTTATGAAAGTAACAAAAAATATTCCTATTGCAATTGGATTCAAGATAACTTTCTAAAAATTGGATAACAATAAGTGAAAAATCAGCTTAAGCATATGAGATGTGGATGGACATAATTTCTGAGTTATCTAATTGTGTTTGTAGTTTGATTGATTTATAAAATCTTTCTAATCTGTTCACTATTAATGCTAGAGAGTGTATTTTTGTATATATTTTTTAAAGAACTTTAAATTTTTTAAAAAATTACTGCAAAAAGAGTTGATCTGTATAAAAAGTATTTAATATAAAGAACACCAAAGCACCTTTTTGTCAGGAAGAAATCCCTATGACATATCTCAGATTACGCTAGTCAGTCAGATTTCCCTTATCTGAATTTCTACTTGGATACAAAATAATAAACATATCCTGATCTGTTTGAGACAAATCTTTAGCATTACCCAACACAGGGATCATAATGAATTCAGAAAAAATATTATTGCATTAAAAAAATAGCCAATTCAAAGTTTTTCCAGTTTAAAAATAGCACCACTTGAGGAAGGGGATATATTTCAGTTCAAAGTCCCTAAGCAGGTGGTTTACTAAAATTCAAGCAAACTAAAGGCTGAGGGTTTGACTTTTATAACTTTCCTATGATCTAGGGTAGCAAATTAAAAGAAAGTAAAAAAACAAAACAAACCAAAGAATTGAAAGACACACCACACACACACACACACACACACACACACACACACACACACTCCTGCCAAAGTAGGTGTCTTTGTTTTCTTCCAGTTGTGTCACCAGTCAGCAACCTCAACCACAAAAGGTGTTTTCACGTCTATCTTGCCACTGTTGATGATCGAGCAGTTGGTGAGTGGACGGTCATGCCCATCAGTTGCTTGGAGCTCTATGGAGTGCACCACTGTCTGGTGAGAAAAAAGTAGACGTGTTTAATTCTGACCAGCAGCTATAGCAATCCAAAGGTTAAACCAAAGCCAGCTCCAAAAGCCCAAGTGGGAATGGTTTTCTTTTTTTGACTACTAAGACCATGCTTGCTAACCGTGGAAAACTTAGAACATTCAGAAAATATATACATCACATAATAAAATTCACCCATGACTTCCTTACTCAGAGACCTCACTTTTTTTTAAATAACCATTTTATATTCTAAAAAAAAAAGATTTTTGTAAACACCCAGCTCTAATAAAAGGCATTTCCATTCACCTGCTATAAGCCAGTGTAAGAGTTAACATGGAGTCTGAGTCAGTTTCAGCTCTATCCTATAATAGGTCTGGATATGATAAAATGGGCCAGAAAGCAGATCTAGAAGTGGACCCACTTCTATGTTTGTCCATTTTAAAGGTGACTCAGGCCATTAACCTATAAGTTGAGCCTAAGACTAATGTAACCCCAAGTCCCCACAGTGCTGTGAAGGCACCTTTCTCTACCCTGGAAGGCTTCACAAGCCCAGCAGAACTATTTCACACTGAAGGAGGTTAGGACTGGTTACGGACCAAGAAAGTAGGTGTTGTTTGGTGGGTTTCCCAAACAGTGCTGAGGCTACCAGCTCAGTTCCCAAACTTGTGTTAGGTAGAATCAGAAGAGCAGGTAGTTGTGGAAGAACTGCAGCGAGCAAGATGATAGGTTTATTTGCATTTGGATGAGGGAGGCAGAATAAGGCACATGGAAACAAACAAAATAAAATATGGAAGAGGGCAAGGGAGACAACGATGGTCCAGGCCTGGGTCAGGCAGATTTCATGGTAGCCAGTTTAGGAGCTGAAAGAGCTACTTCAGTCAGCTGTGAGGCAGAAATACTGAGAAAGAGAGAGAATTAGGATCTTAAGAAGTGTTCCTATGGGTTGTGAATTGGACTGCTTTGACATTCTTTGAGAATCAACAATATAGATTCAAATTCTCTTCAGTTATTTTTGGTTGCTGTACTGTGTCTCTGTGAATGTGACTAGGTGTCTGAGCTGAAGCACATAGGATTCTGGAGTTGTTTTGTTTTCCTTGTTTTTAACAATGTTATTTTTAATTCTGGTAAGAAACATATAACATAAAATTTGCCATCTTAGTCATTTGTAAGTTCACAGTACAGTGGTGTTGAGTATATTTACATTGTTGTGCAACCAATCTCCACAATTTTTCATCTTGCAAAACTGAAACCCTATACCTATTAAATACAACATCTCATTTACCTCTATCCCCAGCCCCTGGCAAGTATCATTCTACTTTCTATCAATGTGACCATTTTAGATACTTCATATAAATGGAATCATATAGTATTTGTCTTCCTACGACTGATTTATTTCACTTAGCATAATGTCCTCAGAATTTCCTTCCTTTTGAAGACTGAATAATATTCCATTGTATGTATACATGGGGTCCTGGTATATATTGGTTCCATTAAAAAGGGCTTTACATTTATAGCAAGTAGTAAAATAAATCAACTTAAGTACTTAATTTCTCCTTGTCAAGAGTCTAGCTGCTGCACCAATGACCCTAAGAATTAAAATGTCATACCATATATAATTTATTCACCTTTGAAGAGGCCAGTCAGCTATATAATGGATCTCCAACAAGCATATTTTAAGATGAAAATAAATCACTGAAAGTACTCTCATTAAAAATATAAAGCTTTGAAAGGGAAAACATGTATCAATTTACCATCCCATCAATGACTTTTCCAAATACCACATGTTTTCCATCCAACCAGGTGGGCTTGGTCAAGGTGATGAAGAACTGAGAGCCGTTGGTGTCAGGCCCAGCATTGGCCATGCTGACCCACCCAATGCCATAGTGCTTCAGCTTGAAATTCTCATCTGGAAATGTCTCACCATAGATGCTCACACCTGAGACAAAACAAGGAGAGTCAACAGATGTCTTCCAATAGGAAGGTAGGGATAGGGAAAACATGTTCAAACATGGAGAAGGGAAGGAGGGAATAACATTAACTCCTTAAGGAAACAGGGCCCTAGGGCCTAAAATGAACAAAGAAAGCACAGGATGGCGGGATACTCTCTGACCTCAAACCAAGAGCCAAACCTTGATCAAGCAGGTCCATGATTTCACTCTGAAGTGAGAAGAAATGGAAGGGCAGGAAAACACCCTGAAACCAGAGGGAAAGGTGTACAAGCTATCCTAGTGGCTCTGTACCTGTTTCCTGAGCCTCAAAGCTCAGGACAGTCCTGTTACTTATCCAGGAATGGTTGTTACTTAGTACCTAACCAGGATGCACCAAGTATTCAATATACACCCACAGCAAATTCTCATAACAACCCTGAGGAGTAGGCATTCTCCTTTTTACAACAGGATACAGAGGTTACAAAACTTGAAAAAAGCAGAGCAGAATTTGAGCATCTGACTTTCTGACTCGAAAGCTGGTGCTTTTCCTTGCCTCAGCACCGAGAACAATAGCAGCTGATCTGGAAGCTGTTGGTCACAGCAACTTCCAGACCCTTCAGAACACAGAGGATGATGGCAATTGGGAGCAGCCAGTGGTCAGCCCTGAACAGGAAAACCAAAGCAAGGCATGAGGTCTGGAGTTCTAGCAAAGCAGCAGGCAGAGTGAAAGACCTTTTTCCACAGACCATGAGAAGGATCTGACCATCCTCCAACACCTCAAGGGTCTGCCAGGCCAATCTCCCCTTCTGTAGGGCCCCCTTATTTATCAGTTGCTAACTTCAAAATTCTGATTTCAGTTAGAAAGCCCAGAAGTAGCCGGGCATGGTGGCTCACGCCTATAATCCCAGCACTTTGGGAGGCTGAGGCCGGCGGATCATCTGAGGTCAGGAGTTTGAAACAAGTCTGGCCAACATGGGAAACCCCATCTCTACTAAAAATACAAAAATTAGCCAGGCAAGGTGGCAGACATCTGCAATCCCAGCTACTTGGGAGGCTGAGGTAGGAGAATTGCTTGAACCCAGGAGGTGGAGGTTGTAGTGAGCCAAGATTGTGTAATTGCATTCCAGCCTGGGTGACAGTGTGAGACTCTGCCTAAAAAAAAAACAAAAAAGCCCAGAAGTGGATATCAAAGGCAAGCAATTTATAACTGGCTGGTTAGTGATACTTGAAGTGGCCTTGTAAGAGAGCGCTCCTACAGAGGGGACTAGGTTGTATTTAAATGGCCCAAAACATCGTCTATCCAAAATTCAGAGAATTGTAACTTAAGACACATACTGGGCAGGGAAGGTAGTAAGAAAAAAAAAAGGTAGCAAAAAGAGGGCAGAGTGAAGCTCAGTCACCATTCCTGCTGGGCAGGATTCCTATGGCAGGAAGGTGGGATGCCAGCACTGAGGGCATGGGCACCAGCACGGCAGGGTTTTCCAGTGAGATCCACCAGTGTCCTCAGCAAATCCCATTGCCTGGGGTAACGTGAATGCCTTCCTCCCTCCAGTCTACATCCCCATACCCCGCAGCATTTTTGCAAGAACTAAAAGTAATCTTCCCAAAGTGCCTGGCAAATCAAAACACTTAATAGCAGCCATTTTTTTCCTCATAAACAAACCATTGTAATAAACATAAAATTAGAAATAGTGCTTGAAAATGGCCTGTTGCTTTAAAATAGACAATAAATATCCATCCAAACCAGTATTTGCTGAATGAAAAATCTTAAATATAAAGTAAATTTAAATTTTTTGGAGTTTCATATATAGCATATGTTCAAGAAAAGAACTCACTGTGCTTCTGAGGGAAAACAGTACATGGAGCTGGACAGCTATAATCCTTCATGAGAAACAATAAGCTGAAGGAGATTTGAAACTCTATAAATTTAACTCTTTATACTTTATTGAACTCCCACTTTGTTTATAAGAGTGAGTTTCCATTACAATTTTGACAACTCAGCTATTGCTTTAACTTTAAAAAATTATTGGTTCCCACCTTTGTCCAAGGACAGCAAATAGTCAGCTTGGGTCCTGACAAAGCCACCACCCTGTAAACTCAGACACTGGATTCAGTCCTCCTGTTCCCAGGTTACCCAAGTAAATTTGCTTTCTCTAACCCAACATTTTAGAACAGAAAAAAGAAAACACACAGCCAGAAGTATGAATTACTTTTTTGCAGGTGAAACCTTAAAAGTTCTCTTGGACTTGTTTTTAACTGTTTCGTCAATATGATAAAATACTTGAAAGAAGGAGGAAAGTGTGCGGAGACTCTGTTGCTAACTCTAGTGTCACCCTCCTGCCACGCCAGCCTCTGCAGCAGGCTGCCATCCCAGAGGAACGCAGCTTCAAGTTCCACACCTTTTCTTTCCTACGGCAGATATTTTTCTGTATGGCTACTGACTAGTAGTCTGGCATTTTAACAATTGCAAGATATCCTGCCAAATGAATACATCTCGATTATGGAAAGACAATAAACACCAAAACAATCCTGCCTAAAATGAGGACGCCTCCCTCATACCTGCCAAGATGCTGCTAGATAAGTCCCCTAAACTCCATCCTTCTTAAAGAGGTAGAGTCGTCTTTACAACTGTGTTCCTTAGCTCTGGATTTCAGTGGACTGGGTTCATATACTGGCTTAATCTGAGGTTTCGATTTGGTAAATGGGAAAAGAGAAATGCAAAGACATTACCACCAGTGCCATCTCCAGCAGTGATGTCGCCTCCTTGAATCATGAAATCCTTGATGACACGATGAAACATGCTTCCTTTATATCCATATCCTTTCTAAAGAGATGATTTGGGTTGAGTAACAAGAAATAGAAGCCATACTGAAAGATAAACCCAGTGTTTATCTGGGAAGGACAAACTGAGAAAATTAAATAAAATACCTATAGAACTTGATTACATCCTAGCTATGGTTTACTAAGAGGAATTTATCATTAGCTGACCAAAAAATAAATATGTATGTAAGCAAAGTATTACTGTGAATAAATTAAAAGAGCAAACTGTATTTTTACTTGATGATTATTTTCTCCCAATTTCCAGAAGCCTGAGGGCACTGAGTGCCGAAATAATACAGATTTTACGGGAAAATAAAGTAAAATGTGGTAAGGTTCATCTGACATACTAATTTAATACTTATTTCCAGATGACATCTTCATATTTGGCTTAAAAGAAAGAAGGTCCAGTTGAAAGGAAATAAAACTGAGATACCTCTCCTGTTGCTAGAGCAACAAAATTTTCCACTGTCTTGGGCACAACTTTTCCAAAGAGGCCAATCACAATTCTGCCAACATCTTTGTCTCCAATCCTCACATCAAAGAAGACCTGTGTGCAGTTGAAAGGCAGAGTAGAAGGTCATAAGGTGGAAAATCACAAATACAAAGTGAGTCAAAATCAAAATCTGAGCATTGATCCACTACAAAAGCCCTGCCCAGGAGTATTTTAAAAAAGAGCATGACATCAATTAAAGGTACTCTAAAACTATTGTGTGGGTGCATTTCACTCACAAATATTCATTCAACAAACATTATTAAGCACCACCTATGGGCCAGGCACTGTACCAGGTATTGAGTTTAAAGGCTGGCTCAACCCTGTCAGCGTTGGACAATGAAGTCTTCAAGAATTCTTCTATTCTCATACCCCAGACAGACACTGCTGCTACTTCCCATTTCCCAGCTTAAAGATAAAGATTAGCGTGGAAAATGTTTCTCTCCTAGAAAATAATGCTCTCTAATGTTGGCAGGAGAAAAAAAAAAAAGTTTGTGAGGAAACGGGCTAACCATCCAAATTTATTTTTTTGTAATTTCAAACAGTCTCAAATTTGCAATGAGTTCTCAATAGATGTCTGCCATCCAGGAGATGGCGAAAATGATGAAACACAGCAGTGTTTCATCAGGACTTCAAAAGGCCTGCCAATCACGTCCAAGCACAGTAAAGCACCAGGTCCCCAGCTTTCCAAAGGACAGCAAACACGAAGCTTGGGTCCTGACAAAGCCATCACTTTGTAAACTCAGACACTGAATTCAGTCCTCCTGTTCACAAGTTACCCAAGTGAAATTGGTTTTCCCTAACCCAACATTTTAGAACAGAAAAAAAGAAAACACATGGCCAGAAGGGAGTGTGAGTCCCCTTTTTGCAGGTAAAACCTTAAAAATTCTCTTGGACTTGTTTTTAACTGTCTCATCTGAAACAAAATTATATGCATTTTGCTTCACAAATCACTATGCTAAGATGACTCTGAAACAGAACGCTTGAAAAGGCCACAGAGTCAAAGGGCATTCTATTAGTGAGTTTAGATTATATGAACCAATTTACTGTTTGAATGGGTAAAAAAGACATTCAAGATATGGCTTTAAAAATATAAGAAGGGTTGTCAAAGAAAAAAGATGTCTTAGAAAAAGCTGTTTAGAAAAATCACTAAGAAGACTGTCAAGCTTTAGTTCAAGACAACAACTTCTGCCAATACATCAGCACGTCAGTCACAGGGTGATGTGATATTTAATGTTCCATGTGGCATTTTACAACTTTTACATGGCCAAAGCAGCAAAACTCTTATTATTATTTACATAGAGGAGCGCTATAGAATGCATAAAAGGCCCTGCCCTTGAGATGGGGCACTGCGTTAAAGGAGCGCGATTCAGCATGGCTTGGGATAGGAAGCTGCTTCAACACATGCGTGAGCCTGGTCAGTGCAGAGCTGGCTTACAAGAGAAGTTGTTTTCCCAGAGGGATTTGCAAGCCAAGGTGTAAAGTCAATAACCAGCAATAACGAAGCAGCACCCGAAAGCCAGTCAGAGAGGCAACCTTAAATAAACATTGCATAAGACACTAGAAGGTCCTTCCAGACTTTTAAAATAAAGAAGAGAAAACACAGCCTATGAATGTTTAGAAAGGAAGGGAGTACGATCTGGGAGAGCAGCATGAGCAGATGAAGAAAAAGTACCTGTCATCCAGCATAACTCTTCAGCAAAAATCACATTTTTTTTACACACAGCCTAGCACACATTGTGATTTTTTTCCCCAAATTGAAATATCCTTCAGCTTCATGAGTGAGCAAAAGAACAAAAAGCAGGTTTTCCCAACTCTAATGGAAAGGATACAATCAAATCTTAGTTTATCAACAAATATTTATTCAAGGTCCATGTAAAAGGCAGTGTGAGGGCACAAACTGTATAAGAGAGTCCCTGTCCTAAAGCAGTTTAAAATAAAGAGATAGGATAGGCAAGCCCATAACCACAGTACAGGGCAGTGTGTGACAAATGCCCCCAAAACACTGTATGCCCAGGAACGCTGAGGCTGAGGAGGAAGGCTTAAGGGAGGCAGGTCTGGGAGGAGAGGAGCCATCTCCCCAAAAAGGATGGGGGCGAGCCCTGCCTGGCAGACTTCTTTCTGGAGCCATTGCACCTAGGCAGGAAATGTGGCCTGTGTGCAGGGAAGCAAAGCTGCCCTTCTGACCACAACTAGGGGTGAGGGTGAGTGGGGGTCAGGAAACAAGCTGCCCACCAGTTTCAGAAGGCAGAGGAGAGATGCCGGCCTAAGCACGAGTTTCGTTAGACAACAGGGAGGAGACAAAGAATCAGGGAATGTTACTCAAATGGAGAGAAAGAAAATCTGGAGGCTCTTACACCAGTTCAAGAATAAGGTCATAGGCCTGCACTGGGTAGTAGCAGAGGGAATGCACAAGGGAGATGGGAAAGGCACTTATTTATTTATTTATTTATTTACTTACTTATTTACTGAGACAGAATTCTCGCTCTGTCACCTAGGCTGGAGTGCAATGGCACAATCTTGACTCCCTGCAACCTCTGCCTCTCTGGGTTTAAGCGAGTGTCCTGCCTCAGCCTCCTGAGTAGCTGGGATTACAGGTATGCACCACCATGCCCAGCTAACTTTTGTAGTTTTAGTAGAGATGGGCTTTTGCCATATTGGCCAGGCTAGTCTTGAACTCCTGACCTTAAGTGATCCACCCACCTTGGCCTCCCAAACTGCTGGGATTACAGGCATGAGCCACAGTGCCCGGCCAGGAGAGGCATTTAAACAAAGGGGCAGAAACTGGAGGAGGAGCAGGAAGGAAGAGGGAATGAAACAAACGTGACTTAGTGTTGGTCTCAGTGTGTGTAACCCACATCATCTTACATAATAATGCTCACCACACGTAGGAAAGGTGGGATAGGAACTATTATTACTAATTTACAAAGGAGAAAAGTGGAAATGAGAGAGGTTAAGTGATTTACCAAGGTTTCCCTACTCTAAGTGTGGGAGCCAGAATTTCAAGGCTGCCTCTAGCTAAACTAGTTTATCGTTAATAGGGCTCTCCCAGTCTAGCCAGGGAAACCTAAGGGGTAGAAACGATGTTTTTAGTTCTCCAGCTAAAGGTCAGCAGAAGGAGGCAGTCAAGAAATGTTAAATGGTTCAATGTCAAATGATACTCAAGGAGGACCTGGGCACACACATTCCTAGACAGGAGGCGAGGCAGCTGGCAGCAAACTCTCTCCACCCTCTCACCAGCGGATTCATCTCTGATGTTGCCGAGTGCCTCTGGGAAACAAGGCCCAGTGCTGGGCCAGGGGCAGGGTGGGGCTACAAAGCTCTTACCCTCAAGGAGCTTAATCCAACAGAAAACACATACATGAGTGCTATAATATAAGAAGAAGTCAGGTTTTATAAGACAAGTACAGATAAAGTATCATGGCAAGGAGTGGTGATTATCTGTGGAGATCAGGGTGGGCTTCCTGGAAAAGGTGATGCCTGGATTCCATGCTAGACCTTGCGGGTGGGCACCTCAGTCACTTGTTTTTTTCCTCAAGGCTGCCCTTGAAAGTTGTTTGAAAATTATGTGGCATTGGAGGTGGGAGGAGGTAGAGAGGGAGGAGGCATTCACACAGCCTGACCCAAACCCCTGTGGAATTAATCCTGATTCCATTTCCGAAGTAACTTAGGAGCACACCCAGTACATGAGCTGCAATGTCAAAGTAACTGTTCTCAAACGCAGCTCCACCACTAAATGGCCATGGAAACTTCAAATTAATTAAACTCTGAATGCCCTTTCTTCATCTGTAAAATAAATGATGATTCTTTTCAGGTCTGCACTGTCACAGTAGGATTAAGAAGATAAACACAAATAACACTAACAAGCGACTTCTGAAATCAGGGACTATGGACTGTGTGCTTTACCTGCTGGTATGGTTTGAATATTTGATCCCAATGTTGGAGGTGGGGCCTAATGCGAGGTGTGTGGATCATGGGGGTAGATCCCTCATGAATGGCCTGCTGCAGTCTCAGCAGTGAGTGAGTTCTCACTCTGTTAGTTTCCATAAGAGCTGGTTTTTAAAGGAAGCTGACACCACCCCCCTCAGCCCCCTCTCTCACCCACATGCCTGCTCCCTGTCACCTTCCACCACGAGTGGAAGCATCCTGAGGCTGTCACCAGATGCCCAATCTTGAACCTTCTAGCCAGCAGAACCGTGAGCTAAATAAACCTTTTTTCTTCATAAATTACCCAGCCTCAAGTATTCCTTCATAGCAACACAAATGGACTAAGACATCTGCTTTACCATATCTAACATGCAAAGCCCTCCCAGATATTTCTGTCTCCATTTGACAGAGGAGGAAAGGGAGCCATGGACATTCGATCACTTGTCCAATGCCATCTAGGCACAGCCTCCTGGCCACTACATGCTAATGCGCTTGCAAGCTGTAATATGGGTGCAACTGGAAGGATGGTGGCATACACTCCCAGTACCTACACTACCGGTGCCAGACCTTGCACAGATCCCACGGCATTGGTTCAAAAATATAGGTCAGCAAATATAATTCTGTAGATTTGGAGCCCCATGAGCCAGAGCCCCCACCTGAGCCTCTATGACTGGGGCAGGGAGCTGCCAGGCTGGCCCAGCAGCAGGATCTATGGATGAAGTCAGTGCCACTAATGGGCCATGTGGGCACAACAGTACCTCACACCTCGCTTATTTACAGATTCCTACTTTTAAATGAAATCAGAGGGAAATGAAAACACTCCTGGGGAAAACATTACACTAGAGCAAGGGCCAGTTAATGTACTTGTGTGCACTCAGAGAAATTATTTTTAACATCATTTTCCAATAGATTTAGTTGTCTTTAAAAGTTCCTGAAAAAGTAATTTAACAGAGCAGAATCTGTTTAAGATGTGCCTACACAATTAGCTTTTAGAACTTAATGACAAATTTGGTAGGGGAAAAAAGACATGGTAAGCAACAATTCTGAGAGTAGGGTACATGCTAACTCTCCCCTCAGTGACAGTGTCACAGACAAGGGGTTAGGATGCTCAAACTCTTCCCTTCCTGCAGCCACCAGCTTCCTCTTCTCTTGGCTGTGTCTTCCAGTGGTTCCCAGTCCACACTGGCTGCACACCAGAATCATCCGAAAGCTTCTGAAAGATACGATACTGAGCCCCACCCATACAGATTGTGATTCACTTGTTCTGGGGTGGGTCTCTGCATCAGTAGGTTTAAAAAGTTTCCTAAGTGAAATCTGTTCCCAAATATTGCAGGGGATATACACTAAAAAATTTATTTGTTGTTAATCTGAAATTCTTATCTAACTGGGTATCCTGTATTTTATTTGGCAATCCGATTCCCTCTCCCTCACCCACTTTGTAAACCGTCAGCAACTCCTGTTAGTTATACCTCCAAAATCTATTTCAACTCCTTCCCTTGCTCCTCATTTCAACGATTACCACCCTAATCCAAGCCACCATCTGGACTCTGGCATTGTGCCCTGAATGACCTCCCAGTTCACTCTCCACTGAGTGACCACAGAAATTTCTCAAGAGCATATATTGAGATTATGCCATTCTCAGGCTTAAAAGCCTTCAGTGGCTCTGACTGCAGAGTAAGATTTCAAATTTTAAGAATAATTGCCTCAATACCCGCACGCCTACCTGCAGCCTCTAAGGCCCTGTGTGATTCCGCTGCTGCTCACCCCTCCAACCTCCTCTCAAGTCACCTCTCATTCCGTGCTGAAGGCACATCGCCGTCCTCTCCACAGGCTCTGAATTCAGGGAGGGCTCTCCTGTTTGAGGACTTTTGCATATGCAATTCCCTTTGCCTCCTAAGTCATCCCTGCGCTGGTTTTTTCTCATTTTTCAGGTATTTTTAAATGTCACATAATCTATATTAAAGTTTATTTCCTCCAACATTCATAATTGTGCGAATTTTATGTTTATAGCTTTATCCCAAGAGACCCCGTTCGGCTCTGTGGCTTTGCACAAACCACTTCCCAAAATTAGACATGCCTACAAGTCAAGAGGCTGGGAGTAAGATCAGAGCTTCTCAAAACCATCAGGCTGTTTATCATTCCCGCCCACAGCGTGGAATGGCCTTTTATGCGACATCAAATGCTAAGCTGGACCTCCTCCTCCCCACCCCGGTCCTCCCGGGCCTCAGGTGGCGTCTGCGGTAGGGGATGTAAGCACTCTACTAGTTGATTAGCCTTTTCCACGGACAAACCCCAGACTGATTAAGACCACTTTCAGCTGCACCCCGCCCCCTCCGGCTTCAGTTTCCAAGACACTATTGCCGGTGAGTTTTCTAGAAGTGGTGATCATGGGCACCAAATTATCCCCTCCCTCTCCCTTCGCGCTCCCATTATCCTCTACCCTTGGTTAAATATGCTGAAAAAAGAACTGAAGCGTTTTTAAGTACGAGGAAGCCCTGAAGACGCACTTTCCGGCAGCGCCCCGCCCGCCCGCCCGCGTCCCCGGTCGTGGAGGCCGCCCCAGGTCTACAGGTGCCGCGTTCTCCCGACCTAGCACAGCCCACAGCTGGCGCCGCCCGCCCGCCAAAGTTGAAGGCGCAGCTCCCCTTCCCGGGAGAGGACGACGGTTCCCCAGAACAGGCGGGGGACAGCCTCTCATTTGAGCGAGGCGCTTTGACGCCTGCCCGAAACCCCGCGGCCGGCGTGGAGCTCGGCTCTTCCCCGCCGGAGGACCGCGGGGCCGGCGGGCGGCTGCAAGCCCTGGGCTCCGAGCGCCTCTCCTGTGCGGGCCCCGTCCGCCACCCTTCCTGCATTCCTCTCGCTTGCTCCCGAGCCTAGGCCACGCCGAAGGAAGTACTTGGGCAGTCTCCTTCCTGGAGAACGGGTCCGCCGGTTCCGGAAGCCTCTCCCACCCCCAGGCTGGTCACCTCGGACCCTCGACCCGGGACAAGAAGTCCAGGTAGCCGGCGGGGGCGGCCAGCTGGCCTCAGCCCAGAGCCCCCAGGGGCTCCCCGGGAGCGCCGCCACCCCGCACGCCAGCAGCCCCCTCCCACCCAGCCCCGCGGCCGCCTCCCGTCCCGCTGCGCCCGGGACGCCTCCTCCTCGCCCGCCCTGACACCAAGTCCCAGTGTCCAAAGCGTCCCCAGGCCCCCGCCCGCCACGGGGGAAGTTGCTGCCCGCCGTTCTCGGTCACCTTGGCCGTCACCGAGGGGCCTCGCTTGCGGAAGCCCCCGGCCCCCGAAGAAGACACGAGCGCGCCGAGCCCCATGCAAAGCATGAGCAGTAGCAGCAGCCGGAGACCCGGGGCCATGGTGAGCGGTGGCAGCGGCGCCACCGGCACGGGCGAGACCGCTGGCTCCGGGACCGCTGGCGGGACTCCCGGACCGCTGCGCCTGCGCGCTCCCGCTTGCGGGGGATGGGGATCGGGCAGTCGGGGAAGGGCGGGGACCCGGGACGCGTTCCTCCCAAGTTCAGCCTGGCGACCCGAACTTGGGACTCAGGGGGCGCGCCCAGAGGGCGCAGCCCAGGCTCGGCCGCCGAGCCTAAGGATTCTCTGGGGGAGCCCAGGTTGCCCAGGCGCGACGCCAGGCGCAGCGGGCTCGGCTGGGAGCACCTCCTGGAATTTACCGTGTAGGCGCGGATTGAACCTGGACGGGAAGACCGCGACTCTCGGGCCTCCGCGTCCGCCCGACAACTAGCGCTCCGCGGGACTGGGAACTCTGCGCCCGGTCGTGGGTTGACTGCTGCCGCCCTGGGAGCAGCCTCTGCCGCGGCCGCCGACTTCCAAAGGCCCAGCGGAACATTTGGCTGGGCTTCGGACGCTTCGCAGAACTTTGGCACCGCTGGACGCGTGGAGCTCCTTGCACTGAAAGAATGGCCTCTCATTGAGATGGTTCACGTCTGGGGAACATTGGCAATTGCTGGATTCACAGTCCCCCTTTGCCTTGGAAAAACTTTTACATTGGCTTTAAGTACTTTATTTTGAGGATGATTTTGTGATCTTTCAACTGTTTACAAGGCAGCACTTACACAGGCCCAGAACCATGGTCATGTAGGATTCTTTCCTGGGGAAACAAACTGACTTTTAGGTATATCTGTAGGATGGAAATTTTACAAACTTAAGGATTATGTTTAGGAAGATTATTTAATGACTGGAGAAATAAGTTCTTATTATATTTTTAAATGGAAAACTTGGGTTGCAAAACTACATAGAAATTCTGATTTCAACTGTGAAAATAAATATATCAAGGCATTTAAATATTGAAAGAGATGTACCCTAACGTTTACAGTAGCTATAGATAGAATGGATAGCTATTAATAGAATTATGGATTTTTGAGGATGTTTTTTGCAGTTTTCTGATTTCCCAAATGTTCTACAATGAGCATATAAGTATTTTATAACATGGAAACGGTTATTTTAAAACTCATTGCTTTTTAAATTAGAATTTCATAAGAACTTTTTGATTTTAGAGTAACAGCCCTAAAATTAACTAAAAAATAGTAGCATTCACACATGGGTGCCATTTTAAGGGGCTGGTGGCATTACTTTCAAGCCAAGATTTTCCTCAGATTAACAGATGGGATTTCTAAGTGTCAGATGGGATTCCTAGGTGTAACTAAGTGTGGATCTAAAATGACATTGGTACCATTAGACATAAAAGGAGTAACCACTACTTTTTAGGAATGGAGAAAAGGAGAAGTGCAATTCTGAACTGTTTTTATGATTCAGGCTAGTGAAGGACCTAATGGCTTTTCTCTTCATCCCCACCCCCAATAAAGAAAGAGTGTAGCAAGACAAGGGTATCTCTCAGAGCATGTACCCTATGAGGTGATTGCATATATTTATCTGTGTTCATTAATTGTTTTAGTCTGTCTCCTATCAGAGGTAAACATAGTCAGAGCAGGGATCATGCCTATATTTATTCCCTTTGATGACCCCAGACCCAGTACAATACCTGATATATAGTAATTTCTCAATAACTATTTGTTGAATGAATGAATGAATGTGTCCAACTACTTATATCACCACCATCTCACACTCTAGGCAAAGAAATGAAATCTTTCCCAGCTCCCTAGAAACTCCTCTTATACTCTTAAAAAGTGCCAGTTAGTAACACTCTTTTCTCACCAAATTAACTGCAATCCTGACTTTTCTTGCACTAAAATTTAATTTTGTTTTACTTTTATCTGAAAATAGAGTATTACAGTATGTATTTCTTTTGCTTAAATTTTTGTTTGTGAAATTCATCTATATTTTTGCATATAACTATTTTGGTGGCTAGTACAAGGTAGAGAGCAAATTCATTTTTTTATATGAATATTCATTTACTTCAGTACAGTTTATTGAAAAGCCTCCCCTTTAACTCACCACTCCGTAGTGTTCTTGTCATAGAGCAAGTGCCCATGTATGCATAGGTGTGTTTGTATCTGCCCCATTGGCCTGTTTGTCTGTCTTTGTGCCAATACTACATTGTCTTCATTAAAATAGCTTTATAATAACTCTTCATATTCAGTAGTACATGCCCTCTTAGCTTTGTTCAACAAATTCTTGGCTGTTGATGACCTTTTCCATGTCCATGTAACTTGAGAATCAGCGTGTCAGTTTCCACACACTGAGATTTTAATGGGGATTGCATTGCATCTCTAGACCATTTAAGACTTCACAAATTCACAATATTGAGTCTTCTAATTCATGAACATAGCATATTTAGGTCTTCTTTAGTTTCTCTTAGTAAGATTTTATAGCTTTCTGCCCAGAGGTCTTACATGTATTTTATTAGTTTGATTTCTGAGTGTTTGGTTTTTTATGCTATTGTTATGTATTGTAGTAAAATTAATTTTATATATTAACCTTGTCTATACCAACCTTTTAAAAATATTCTAATAATTTATCTGTGAGTTGTTTGGGATTTTCTCCGTAGACAATTATGTCATCTACGAATAGTGACAGTTTTCTTTTTTTCTAATCTTTTTACTTCGTATTACTTTTTGGCCTTATTACACTGGCTAGGACCTGCAGTTCAAAAGGAAGTGGCAACAGTGGGAGTCCTGGTATTGTAGACTGAATTATCCTCCAAAAAGGTATATTGAAGTCCTAAACCCCAGTATCTGTGAATGTGACCTTATTTGGACTGTCTTTGCAGATGTAATCAAGCTAAGACGAGATTCATATTGGAGTAGGGTTTGCCCTACTCTAATATGACTTGTGTCCTCATAAAAAGAGAAGAGATACAGACAAACGCAGAGAAGAACACCATGTGAGGATGGAAGTGGAGATTGTAGTGCTGTATCTACAAGACAAGGGACACCAAAGATTGCTGGCAACCCTCAGAAGCTAGGAAGAGGCAAGGAAGGATTCACCCCTAGAGCCTTGAAAGAGAGCTTGGCCTTGCCAACACCTTGATCTCAGCTGGTGGCTTCCAGAACCGTGAGACAATGCATTTCTCTTGTTTGAAGTGACCCAGTTTGTGGTACTTTGTTACAGCAGCCCTAGGAGGCTCATACACCTTATCTTGGTCCCAGCGACGGGGGGAAAGCTTTCAGCGTTTCACCATTACGTTTGATATTTGCTGAAGGTCCTTTTGGGGGTATCTTTTTTCAGATTCAGAAAATTCCTTTCTAATCCTAGTTTGCTAAGAGTTTTTAGCATACATTTGATTTAAATTTTATCAACATCATCTATTGAAATCAACTGAAATAATTATGATTCCCTTACTCTGTTAATGTGATGAATTGCCTTGATTTTCAAATTTTAACCTAAGCTTACATTCTGGAATGTGCCCAACATGGATTGTTCTTTTTATATATTACTAGATGTGGTTTGCTAATATCTGTTTATTAACAAAGCTACCAAAAACTGAGTATAGACACTCTTCTGAAGTTAGGGAAAAAAGGGGTGGGTGAAATGTGGCTCTGGCTGTCCAGTTGAGACTGAGTTGGTCACCCAGATGTCATTTCAGTGTTAGTGAGTAAATCTGAGAATCTTATTTTCAGGATATTTGCATCTAAATTCGTGAGTGAAACTAGCCTGAAATTTTTCTTTCTTGGAATTTCCTGTCAGTTTTTATATTAGCATTATTCTGGCCTCTTAATATGAGTTGGCAAATGGTAGCTGTTTTTCCTCTACTCTTAAAGGGTTTGCATAAGATTAACATTTCTTCCTTGAATATTTGTTAGAAGCCATCTGGGCCTGGAGTTTTCTTTATTGTAACATTCTAAATTATATATTTAATTTTTTAAGTAGTTGAAGGATTATTCAGATTTCCTATTCTATCAACCTTTACTTGTAGTATTTTTCAAGAAATATGTCCATTTTATTTATATTTTAAAACATAGTTTTATAAAGTTGTTTAAAACATTTTTCAATGATTTTTTTTTAGGTCTGCAGGACCTGTAGTAATGTCTTCTTTTTCGTTCCTGACATTGGTTGTTTCTTTTCTTGTTTTTCTTGAACTGTTTCACCAAGGAAGCTGATGAATCCAATGCTTTATTTTATTAATTTATGTTCTAACTTTATTATTTCCTCCTTTCTACTTTCTTTGAGTTTAATTTACTGTTATTTTTCTATCTTCTTGGATAGACTCTTAACTCATCAGTGTTTAATGCCTCTCTTTTGTTTTTTATAATACTTAAAATAATAAAGTTCCCCTTGTGCTTCTTGAAAGCTTTGATATGTCATATTTTCATTATTCTTTAAAAATATTTTCTTACATTTTTTTGACCCATGTGTTATATAAAGGCATAGTACTTTTATTTCCAAACATGATTTTAAAAAAAATCCTTTTGTTAGTGACTTCTAACTTAGTTGTATTGTGGTCAGAGAACATATTCTGTATTTCATTCTTTTAAAATATGTAGAGACTTGCTTTATCAGATAGGATCTGAACAATTTATTTGATTGTCCCCTCATTAGTGTTCTAGATATGTGTTCATTAGACCAATTCATATCTCTATCCTTATTTTTATCTGCTTGTTATAAGAGTCACTGAGAGAAGTGTGTTAAAAATCAGTTTCATCATGACTGTAGTATGTCTATTTCTGCTTGTAGGTCTATAAATTTTTTCTTTATGTGTTTCTTTATATATTTTTGGAACAACTTTGTTGAATGCAAACACATCTAAAATTATCTTTTGACGAATTATCTTATTATGTAGTATCATTCTTTATTTCTAGTAATGTGTTTTACCTTAAAGTCTGATACTAATATTGTGTCTTTCTTTTGGCTGCTGAATGTGTGGGTTGTTTTTTTTTTGTTAAATAAGATTCTACTTTCATTCTTTCTGTCCTTATGTTTTAATATATCTTTTGTAAATAACATAAATTGGGTTTTTAATGAAGTTTGATAAACTTTATATTGAATATGTAGCCTGTTGACATGTTTGGGTTTAAATCTAACCTCTGAATAATATTTTATTCCTATTAATACCCTGTATTATGTTCTTCTTTCTCTCCTTTTTTGCATTATACTAATTCAGTGGGACAGATTTTAATATTCTGTATTCTGCCTCTACTGGATTGGTCCGTTAGACATTCTTTTATTATTCTTTTGGTAGTTATATTAGAGATTACAATATATATTATTGATTCCTTAAAGCCTACTGTTACTTATTACTTTCACTCTCTGGGTAATGCAAAAAGCTCAGGACGCTACCTCCATTTCCCTTCTCTAGAATTTTATGCCATTGTTGTCATGTATTTTACCCACATGACACACAATTATTATTGTTTATAAAGTTATATACACTTAGATTTATCCATATATTTACATTATCTTTGCTCTTCATTACTTCTTGTGTTTCAGACTTTATATATGTGGCCATTTTCTTTCTGCCTGAAGAAGTACATTTGGTATTTCCTTAAGTGCTAGTCTGCTGGTGACAAATTATTTTATTTTTGCTTGCCTGAAAATGTCTTTATTTGATTTTATTCCTGAAGGATATTTTTATCCAGTATAAAATTATTTTCTTTCAGTAGTATCAATATGTTACTTCCTTTGACTTCTAGTTTCCATTATTTCTATTGGGAAATCCACTATTAGTCTAGCTGTTGCTCCTTTGAAGGTGATCCATTTTAAATCTGAATGATTTTAACATTTATCTCTATATTTTGGTTTTAAAGCAGTTTTATTAGAATTTGTTTAAATGTAGATTTCTTTTTACGTATCTTACCTGGGACTCAGGGTTTCTGATGCTTTACCAAGTTTAGAAAATTCATAGTCATTAACTCTTGAAGTCAGTTATAATCAATCTTACTACCTCGTACAGTTACTTTTTTTTTTGGTAGACGGAGTATCATTCTGTCTCCCCATGCTGGAGTGTATGGCTGATCTCAGCTCACTGCAGTCTCCATCTCCCAGGTTCAAGTGATTCTTCTCCCTCAGCCTCCCAAGTAGCTGGGATTACAGGTGCGCACCACCACACCCAGCTAATTTTTGAATTTTTAGTAGAGATGGGGTTTCACCACATTGGCCAGGCTGGTCTTGAATGCCTGACCTCAGGGGATCCACCTGCTTTGGCCTCCCAAAGTGCTGGGCATGAGCCACCACACTCAGCCCAATTACTTTCATTTATGCATATTTTTGTATACTGTCTTTTACATGCAGAAGACACTTGAAGTGATATAATCATATAAAATTATACAATTAAAATATAAATAAAAACAGACTATGACATGAAATCCGAATAGTATATGGATGAATTATAAAAAGATTAGCTAATCTGCTGGCAGTTTTCTTTTGTAATGCTAAAATAAACAATGGCAGTATAACATTTCCATAGCTTTCCTCCTTTGTTGTTGTAGTTATGATTCATCACAGACTGTTTGTGTTTCGTTGATTAATCATTTATGAGTACCAAAGGGTACAGTTCTGTCACATTTAGTATTTTTTCCCCTAGCTTATTAGAAGCAAGTTTTAGATTACTGCTACTTGTAAAATAAATGTGGCTCTCAAAGCTGCATGTCAATGTCTTTTGTAAAACCCTTTATTTTTTTGTCCACTATATTACTTTCTTCCCTCATTTATGTAAATAACATCTTCGTTAAGTCAAATGTTACCTTCCCCTCAAACTAAGATGGAAGTGGCACAAATGCCTTTGTTAAATTACATTCACTTTTAGCAAGTAAATGCCTAAGGCCTTTGTTAATTACTAGCTATTTATTTGAATGATGAGTTTTGCTTGGAAACTCTCCTTTAAACGGGGGAAGTGTACAGGTCACCTGAGATCACCCAGGAGGCACTAGGGTCTCCTAGCTAGAGCCTGAGATCAGGGTGAAGTTACTGGGGCCCTCATACTGTTCTTGTCTTTATTGTGTGTAGTATCTTTTTCTGGAGCTAAACATTTAGCCAAATGTTTCTCCCTTTACGAGCTGCCCCTGCCAAACTTTCAGTGACAAAATCTTCGAGGGATGAAAAATGAATCTTGCTTTTATTTGCCAATCTGGACAAAATCAACCAACACTCTGAATGACAGGCATCATTAAGACACCCTGTTCTCACCCTCCCTGAGCTCCTTCAGCAGTCAACCAGAAGAGAAGCAACACCGACGGTACTTACCCGGGCTGGGCACTGTGGTACAAAAATGAAGATGCCCTCAAGGAATTTCAAAGGTAGGATGTGTACACGAGAAGGATTTAACACTATGTAAAGAAATGGGTTTAGACCGTGGAGAAAGATTGCAGAAGGGAAATACTGTGCCAGGCATCTTGTATACAATATCCTCTATAATCCTGAGAGGGAGGTATTGTTAGAAACCGATAAAACTGAGGAATTGAAGTTCATTGAAAACCTCAATGTGTCTACATCTGTGAAGTTCAGGTGTGATGGAGATTTCACAAATATCTAACTCAACTGGTCAAAAATGGTTAATTTAGAGAATATGGAAGCACAGTTGCATTGGAGAATGATACTTAGGAAGTGATGATAGGTGGAAAGCAAGTAAATATGGCTCTTGCAACTGGTAAAATAGGAGATTGAGTAAACATCGATTATATTCCAAAAATTAAGGAGAATTTATTTATGCAAAAGAATGAAAATCTCATGCTTAAAACCCTGATGATTCCTACTTCATGCTGCATTGATCCGAGTGCTAGATGCGTCTTCCTTGACAGATCAGGCAACCCTGTTTCTAATTCTTTGGAGACAATCTGTTATTAAATTGATCTGTGTATTTATGTTCTGTCCTATTCAGTTATTTACTATTCACCAAGGCTGCCAACTTTTAAACAGTCTTGATGTAAATGTTTGTTCCTAAACCGTTGCTGATAGATGTGTTTTATGTAACAGTTACGGAGTCCATTAACATGAAGCACTAAAACACAAAAAGAAACTGAAGAGATTTACAAGCATATGAAACGCCCTCACCAGAGACAGTTGAAATAATAAATTGAAAGTCAAAGGAACATTTGTGAACTTACTATGAGCAGATTTATCTACTTCAGAACATGTTTTGTGGGACTGAATCATGCTATATATTATGTTTAACTTAAAAGGCAAAATACAAATTGATTCTCATATATTGGTAATGACTTACAGTGTTTGAGAAAAACCTACTATTGTAGAGGAGAGAAATTTCACTTTAAAGACTCCTATGTCATTTGTTAAAAGAAATTAGCTGAATGATTTTTCTTTAAAGTTGGAAATTTAGGAAAGCTCAAATTATTAGTATTTGTAAGTGTTAGCAAAATAATTCTAGTGTTGTTTCACAAAAATATCCAATTCTGAGCCCAATTGCTGATAGCAACAGTAGTCTAAAAAAAATTTTTTCTTGACTGCAACTTGAGATGTAATTAGTATCCTCGGAAACAAACATCCCTGCCCTTAGAAAAGAAAAAAGTTTGGCAAAGCAAAATGGTGGCATCTATCTCCTCGTTAAAACATCACATTGACAAAGTCCATGTACTTCTCTGTTTCAAAAAGTCCCAGCCCTTTTAAACACTGACATTCTTATCATTTTGTGTGTTTGGTGCTGGCCACTGGCTAACAGTGTCTGTGTGGATTTCTCCTTGAATATCTTTCCTCCATCAACTGATAAGCTAGTCACTCCTAGGATTTCTGGTCAAGAGCATGGCTCAAGAAAGCAAGCTGATAGTACATATTTGAGATTGCAACAAAACATTCCTTTTCTTCTAGTTCTGTGTTTTGTTGTTGCCTCCTTGTTTGTTTTTTCATATTTGAGGGTAAATCTAAAGGATACTGAGCTTTCAGGCTGAGGTCGCCCAGGCACTAGAGTGGCAGTTTAATACGCTTTTCTGGGAGAGAAAAGACATTGGTATTGTAAATCTAGCCTGTATTCACTATCACAGGGCTAATCCATGGCCATAAAATTAGAGTCAAATATAAGATGAACTGCAAGTCACTCTTTTCACATCAATCTATACATACAAGCTAATATGTTATTTTAGGAATGAAAACAAAATTCTTTTTTTTTTTTTTTGAGACAGAGTTTCACTCTTGTTGCCCAGGCTGGAGTGCAATGGCACAATTTCGGCTCATGGCAACCTCTGCTTCCCAGGTTCAAGCGATTGTCCTGCCTCAGCCTTCCAAGTAGCTGGGATTACAGGCTCCCACCACCATGCCCAGCTAATTTTTGTAGTTTTAGTAAAGACAGGGTTTCACCATGTTGTCCAGGCTGGTCTTGAACGCCTGACCTCAGGTGATTGGCCCACCTCAGCCTCCCAAAGTGTTGGGATTACAGGAGTGAGCCACTGTGCCCAGCTCAAAATTCTTAACTGCTCCTTAAAGTAGCTCAAGGCATGGGACTATCATAACAAATATTTTTGAGGACATTTATTTTTCCTATATGTAACTTTTTTTTTTGAGACAGAGTTTTTTCCTATATGTAACTTTTTTTGTTTGTTTTTTGAAATGGAGTTTCTCTTTTGTTGCCCAGGCTGGAGTGCAATGGCGTGATCTTGGCTCAACACCAACCTCCACCTCCTGGGTTCAAGTGATTCTCCTGTCTCAGCCTCTCAAGTAGTTGGGATTGCAGGCATATGCCACCATGCCCAGCTAATTTTGTAGTTTTAGTAGAGGTGAGGTTTCTCCATGTTATTCAGGCTGATCTCGAACTCCTGAACTCAGATGATCTGCCTGTCTCGGCTTCCCAAAGTGCTGGGATTACAGGCGTGAGCCACTGTGCCTGGCTATAATGTTTTTTAAGAAATAAGAAAGGTTAAAATTCAGGAAACTAACAGGAAAAAATTTTCAAAGTCCCAATTCCCCAAAGTAAATATTGTTAATGTTTCAGTGTAAATATTGTTAACGTTTCCTTTCAGTGTTTTGGTTATGTTCATCCTATTCTGTATTTTTTATTGAATTCAATTAGCATAATGCTCTGGGATGTCTTTCATGATGATGTGTGAATTATGAGTTTGATCATTTGCGTATATTTTTTTCAGAAATGGGGTCTCACTCTGTCACCCAGACTGAAATGCATGGCTCACAGCATTGTGAGTTGGGACTACAGGCGAGTGTCGCCATGGCTGGCTTTTTTTTTTTTTTTTTTTTTAATCGTAGAGACAGGGATTGTACTCTGTTAACTCAGCTGGTCTTGAACTCCTGGCGTCAAGCGATCCTCTCACCTTGATTTTCCAAAGTGCTGAGATTACAGACATGAGCCACCACACCCAGCCTAAAACATGTTTTTGAGCCAGGTGCGGTGGTGCACACCTATAATCTCGGGGGCAACGGAGGCTAAGGTGGGAGAATTGCTTGAGGCCAGGAGTTTGAAAGCAGCCTAGACAGAATACTGAGGCCCTGTCTCTTAAACAATATTTTTAATTAAGAAATTAAATGAAAATTAAAACATGCTTTGGGAAAATGTAAGATAATAAACAATTGAAAAAAATTTTAAGTAGCATTTCTCCTGCAACAACAAAATCATTCAAAAGAAAAGATTGCCAAATCTTGTAAACACCAAACAGTAGCTTTCATTGGTAGGAACTAACAACTGAATTTGGAAATGTAGCAGGGAGAAGTGAAAAGAATTCCAGCCTTGGTGGAGAAGAGTGTGGAGATTCACTCACCCATGTCCCCCACCCACCCTCAGGCCACATCAGCTTTTGGTAAACTTTGGGGTGTCTCCTCTGCACTGCTTTGCACATGGCAGGTCCTGCAGCCAGCCAGGCCCAGAGAGGAATGTGGCAGCGATGCCCCATCCACCCTGCTTCTAAGGATATGAGAACAGGAAGAACTTTAGTCCAGTGCCTCTCAATAGATAAGAATGCTGAGGTCCAGGGAAGTGAAATAACTCAACGCAGAGCTGGCTCTGTCACTAGGCAGCAGTCTTCCCTCCCTGGGAGTCTAAAGGGGTGCCTAGGCAACTTCTCCACTTCTCTTAGCAGGTGACTCTGCTGCCTCCAGCTGCCTGCAGAGAACTGCCCAGCAGTGGTGGGCCAATGTCAGCCTGTTTTCCAGCATAAGCCCAAATGAAAGTTTCTAAATAGCAAAGGAGGATTTCGACCTCCGTTTCTACCAAAGGCACATCATAAATCCATTTGAATGATTCTGAAAAGCCTGTACGTTTTCCATTCAATGAGGAAACATGCCAGATAAACTCGAAAATTGTAAAGTTTTTAATAACAGAACCCAATAAAGCCCACTGTCTCTCAGGCTTGACAGAAATCCTGGAATTCTAGACCCTTGGGGCTGGAAAAAGCTTTATAAAGGTGATATTTTGTTATGACTTTTAAGCCACAGTTTTAAAAAAATGGAGGTTATTACATCTATCACCAAGATGGTACTAAACATTCCTGCCTTCAACTAAAACTATTACAGAAATAGTTTTTCAATTTTTCTGAACTTAATTCTAAAATAGCTCTGTATCTAATGGAATTAAAGTATAGTATGGTGATTACTAGAGCTAGGAAGGGTGGGAGGTGGGTAGGGGGAGATGAAAACGGGTTGGTTAATGAGTATGAACATACAGTTAGATGGAAGGAGTAAGTCCTAATGTCCAACAGAACAGCATGACTATAGCTGACAATAATCTATTGTGTATTTCAGAATAGCTAGAAGAGAAGATTTGGAATGTTCCCAGTACAAAGAAATGACAAATATTTCAGGTTGTGGGTATCCCAATTACTCTGATTTGATCATTACACATTGTATGCATGTACCCTATAAATATGTACAACTATTATGAAAACAATTTTTTTAGCTTGTGCATATGAGTGAGAACATGCCAGTTTGTCTTTCTTTGTCTGGCTTATTTCAATTAACAATGTTCTCCAGTTCCATCTATGTTGCTGCAAATGACAGGATTTCATTCTTTTTTGTGGCTGAATAATATTCCATTGTGTATATATACACATTTTTAAACCATTTGTCCATTGATGAACACTTAGGTTTTTCCGTCTTTGCTATTATGAATAGTGCTATAATAAATATAGGAGTGCAAATATCTTTTTGATGTACTGATTTCCTTTTCTTTTCTTTTTTTTTTTTTTTTGGATATATACCCAGCAGTGGGATTCCTGGATCATATGGTAGTTCTGTTTTTAGTTTTTTGGAGAATCTCCATACTACTTTCCATAGAGGCTGTACCAGTTTACGTTCCTCCAGGAGTGTATGAACATTCCCTTCTCTCTGCATCTTCATCAGCATCTGGTATTTTCTTTTTAGTAATGGCCATTTTAATTGGGGTGAGATTATATATCACTGTGGTTTTGACTTGCATTGCACTGATGATTAATGATGTTGAGCGGTTTTTCATATGCTTGTTGGTCATTTGTATATTTTCTTTTGAGAAATGTCTGTTCTGATCTTTTGCCCATTTTAAAATTAGGTTACATCAGTTTGTTTTCTGCCATTCAGTTGTTTGGGTTCCTTAAATATTCTGGTTATTAATCCCTTGTTGGATGGATAGTTGGCAAATATTTTCTCTCATTCTATAGATTGTCTCTTCCCTTTGATGTGCCCTTTGCCATGCAGAAGTGTTTTAGCTTGATGTGATCCCATTTGTCTATGTTTGCTTTTATTGCCTCTGCTTTTGAGGTCTTTTCCAAAACATCTTTGCCCAGACTAATGTCCTAAAGCATTTCTCCAATGTTTTCTTCTATAGTTTTATGGTTTGGGGTCTTATATTTAAGTCTTTAATCCATTTTGATTTTATTTTTGTAAATGGTGAGAGATAAGGGTCTAGTGTCATTCTGCATATGGTTTTCCAGTTTCCCAGCACCATTTATTAAATAACCTGTTCTTTCCCTGGCACATGTTCTTTGTCAAAAATAAGTTGGCTGTTAATGTGCAAATTTATTTCTGGGCTCTGTATTCTGTTCTGTCGGTTTATATATCTGTTTTTTATGCCAGAACCCTGCTGTTTGATTACTGTATTAGGGTTCTGTAGAGGGATAGAACTAATAGGATATAGTGTATATGAAACGGAGTTTATTAAGGAGAATTGACTCCCATAGTCACAAGGTAAAGTCTTATAAGCTGTCTGCAAGTTGAGGAGCAAGGAAGCCAGTAGTGGCCTAGTCCGAATCCCAAAACCTCGAAAGAAGGGAAGCTGAAACTGTAGCCTTCAGTCTGTGGCCAAAGGCCCAAGAGCCCCTGGCAAACCAGTCCAACAGTCTAAAAGCTGAAGACCTTGGAGCCTGATGTTTGAGGGCAGGAAGCATTCAGCATAGGAGAAAGATGAAGGCTGGAAGACTCAGCAAGTCTGCTTTATTCGAGCTACACTGGCTGTTGATTAGATGGTGCTCACTCACATTGAGGGTGGGTCTGCCTCAGTCCACTCACTCAAACGTTAATCTCCTTTGGCAATACCCTCAGAGATACACCCAGCAACAATACTTTGCATCCTTCAATCCAATCAAGTTGACACTTAACAGTAATCATCACAATTACTATGGTAGTATATTTTGAAATCAGATAGTGTGATGCCTCCAGGTTTATTCTCTTTGCTTATGATTGCTCTGGCTATTTGAGGTCCTTTGCGTTTCCATAAAAATTTTAGATTATTTTTCTTTTTCTGTGAAGAATGTCATTGATATTTTGATATGGATTGCATTGAATGTGTAGATTGCTTTGGGTAGTATAGACATTTTAACAATATTAATATCTTTCCATTTTATTGTGTTCTTTTCAATTTTTTTCATCAGTATTTTACAGTTTTCCTTACAGATATCTTTCACTTCTTTGGTTTAATTTATTCATAGGTATTTGTTTGTAGCTATTGTAGATGGGGTTGCTTTCTTTTGACTTATGTACACTGTTAGTGTATATAAATGCTACCGATTTTTGTATGTTGATTTTGTATCCTGAAACTTTACTGAATTTTTTTTTTTTTTTTTTTTTTTTTTGAGACAGAGTCTCACTCTGTCAAGCAGGTTGGAATGCAGTGGTACAATATTGGCTCCCTGCAACCTCCAACTCCCAGATTCAAGCAATTCTCCTGCCTCAGCTTCCAGAGAAGCTGGAATTGACAGTCTCACTCTGTCACCCAGGCTGGAGTGCAGCGGTTTGACCTTGGCTGACTGCAACCTCCACCTCCCAGGTTCAAGCAATTCTCCAGAGAATCTGGGAGTACAAGTGCCCACCACCATGCCCAACTAATTTTGTATATTTTTAGTAGAGACAGGGTTTCCCCATGTTTGGCCAGTCTGGTCTTGAACTACTGATCTCAAGTGATCCCTCCACCTTGGCCTGCCAAAGCACTGGGATTACAGACATGAGTCACTGTGCCTGGCTTGAATTTCTTTATCAGCTCTAAAACTTTCTGGATGGAGTCTTTAGATTTTTCTAAATAAAAGATCATGTCTTCTGCAAATAATTTGAATTTTTTTTTCCAATTTGGATGCTCTTTATTTCTCTTGCCTAATTGCTCTTTCTAAGACTTATATGACACTGTGTTGAATAAAAGTGGTGAAAGTAGGCATGCTTGCCTAGGAAAGGCTTTAGATATTTCCCCATTCATTATGCTGTTAGCTGAGAGTTTTCAGTTATGGCCTTCATTGTTTTGAGGTATGTTCCTTCCATACCCAGTTTGTTGAGAATTTTTATCATGAAGTAATGTTGAATTATATTGGATGCTTTTCCCGTATCCATTGAAATGATCATATGGTTTTTGTCCTTGATTCTGTAAATGTATTACATTTGTTGATTTACATATGTTGAGCCATTCTTGCATCCCTGGGGTGAATCCCACTTGATCATGGTGAATAATCTTTTAAATGTGTTTGGTTCGCTAGTATCTGGTCGAGCATTGTTTCATCTCTGTTCATGAGGGATATTGGCCTTAGTTTTCTTTTTCTGTTATATCTTTGTCTGGTTTTGATATCAAGATAATGCTGGCATTGTAGAATAAGTTTGGAAGTATTCTCTCCTATTCAATTCTTGGGAATAGTTTGAGTAGAATTGATATAAGTTATTCTTTAACTATTTGGTAGAATTCAGCCATGAAGCCATCAGGTATTGGGCTTCTCTTTGGTAGGAGACTTTATTATTGCTTCTGTTGCTCAGGTTTTCCATTCCATCACAATTCAGTCTTGGTAGGTCATCTATGTCCAGAAATGTATCCATTTCTTCTAGGTTTTCCAACATGTTGGCATATCATTGTTCATGATAGTCTCTGTTATGTATCTTCTGTATTTCTGTGTTCTCTTTGTATTTTCTGTATAGCAGTTGCAATTTCTCCTTTTTAATTTCTGATTTTATTTGGGTCTTCTCTTTTTTTTTTTTTAGTCTAGTTAAATGTCAATTTTATCTTTTCAAAAAACCAACTTTTGCGTTTTGTTTGTTCTTGCTTTTCTAGTTTCTTAAGATGCATCATTAGGTTGTTTATTTGAGTCTTTCTACTAGTCATTTATTGATACAAACTTCCCTCTTAGAGCTATTTTTGCTGTATCCCATAGGTTTTGGTATGTTGTGTTTCCATTTCATTTGTTTCAATAAATTTTTAAATTTCCTTCTTAATTTCTTTATTGACCCATTGATTGTTCAGGAGCATGTTGTTTAATTTCCGTGTGTTTTTATAGTTTCCAAAGTTTGTCTTGTTACTGATTTCCAGTTTTTTCCATTGTGATCAAAAGAGATTAATGATATTATCTCAAGTTTTTAAAATTTGTTGAGACTTGTTTTGTGGCCTAACATATGAACTGTCCTGGAGAATGTTCCATGTGCTCATGAGAAGATTGTTTATTCTGCAGCGCTTGGATTAAATGTTCCATAAACATCACTTAGGTCCATTTGGTCTAGAGTGTAGTTTAACTCTGATGTTTCTTTGGTGATTTTCTGTCTGGATGATCTGCTCATTACTAGAAGTGGGGTGTTGAAGTCCCCTACTATTATTATATTGCAGTCCAGCTTTCTCTTTAGATCCGTTAATATTTGCCTTATGTATTTTGGTGTTCCAGTATTGTGTGTGGGCATATATGTGTGTGTGTATAAAATTGTTATGTCCTCTTACTGAATTGACCCATATATTATTATATAATGACCTTCTTTGCCTCTTTTTACAGTTTTTGACTTAAAGTCTACTTTATCTGCTATGAGTTTAGCCACTCCTCTTCTTTTTTGGGCTTCATTTTTATAGAATATCTTTTTCCATCCCTTCACTTTCAGTCTATGTGTGTCTTTATAGGTGAAGTAAGTTTCTTGTAGGCAGCATATAGTTGGGTCGTGTTTCTTTATCCATTCAGCCACTTTATGTCTTTTTTTTTGGAGAATTTTATTTATTTACATTCAGTGGTATTATTGATAGGTAAGGATTTACTACTGTCATTTTGTTACTTGTATTTGGCTGATTTGTAACTCCTTCCTTTCTTACTGTCTTCCCTTATGGTTATGTGATTTCCCTGGTAGTGTATTTTCGTTCCTTGCCTTTTATTCATTGTATCTATTACAGGTTTTTACTTACTTTGTGGTTACCATGAGGCTTACAAAAAATATCTTATAACAAGTTTTATTAAATAGATGACAAATTTGATCACAAGGAAAAGAAAAGAAACAAACAGAAAAAAACTATAAAACTCTACACCTTAAGTCCATCTTCCCCTTGTACTCCCTGCACCTCTTTTATAAGGTCATTGATCCTACTCAAGAGAGTGCTACCCTCATGACTTAATCACCTCTTAAAGGCCCCACCTCTTAGTATTACCACATTGGTGATTAACTTTCAATATATGAATTTTGTGGGGATACATTCAGGCCATATTAATCACTGAATGTTTAATTGTATTAGCTCTGAATTTACCAACATGAGGCAAAGAGATGAGATATTCCAGCTCAAGTAGTGAAAAGAGATGAGATGTTCCAGCTCAAGTGGGAAAAAAGGGTAAATTCCTCCTTACTCCACCTTTTATTTTCTTCAGGCCTTCAGCAGATGGGGTGATGCCCACTGGGAAGGGCAATCATCTTACTAAGTTTACCAATTCAAATGCTGCTGTCATCTGCAACACCCTCACAGACCCACCCTGAAACAATGTTTACTCTGGATACCCCATGGCTCACTCACTCAAATTGACACTGAAATTAACATATATATCATTATATACTATCATAGCCATTATATATCATTATGTTATAATGTAATATATAAAACACATGTCATATACACATATATAAAATCCAAGGTCACATAGCTAGTAAAGAGAACAACTAGGATTCAAACCCAGTAGTCTGGCTTCAGAGTCTGTGCTATTAAAAATTGCATTCTACTGCCACAAAGAGTCATATGTGTGACTTCTAGGTATGGCTATTTTAGGAGCCCCCATGTACCAACCATTGCAATGGGATTTTCTGCTGCACTGGCTCCTTATCTGACTGCAGCTTGCCTCCTTGGGCCAGACACTGTTCTTCCTCCATTACCTAGGAACGCCCTCTTGACTAGACTCTTAGAGTGCAGTCCCAAGTGTAGGAGCTGCTTCATCCCAGATGTGTAATATGAGGAATTCTCGTTCCCTTTAGGGTGTGGCAGATACGGTAAATGGGCTTCCTAATTTCGTTTCAATTTTAGCACCCTTTCTAATTTCATTTCAGTTTTTGTTCCTGTATGATGCAGGCTGGAATGTTACAACTACATTCTCCAAGACTCCCTTATAGCTAGTTTCTGCATATGACCTAACTATCACCAAGGAGACATATTGCTTGAGACTAGGAGGCAGAGATGCCAAATGTGAATGATAGCTCCACAGAGAGAGATCAGATCTTGCAAGTGCAGTGAATGAGGAGCCTGGATTTCCTGGGACAGCTGCACTGGAGATTTGGAGTCCAAAGCCCAGTTCTCTAGTCTTTTCAGAAGTTCTTACAAGGTACCTACTACTGTTTAATGAATTATTCTCTGCTTAAACTAGGTAACATGGATTCGGCTGTCAACAGTTGAAGGTCCTGACACATACAGGATGATATTGCACCCCCAACCATAGGAGCAGCCCCTACAAATGAAGCACATTGGAATACATAGGCTGACTTCTTCCATCAAAGGTTTCCCTTTGATTCTGATTTCACCTGTAGCCTCCAATGTAAGAGTGGAAAAGCAGAGGTTATAATGGAGAGAACAGAAGTGAGCCCATAAAACCTGGTTCAGTTGTCAAATATTGAGTCAGGGATAGGCTGAGCCAGCAACAAAATCAACCCACAGGGACTTCAGGCCTCAGCAGAATGAACAAGGCAATCTACATCGGACGATCAATATGGTTGGAGAAGTAAAGCCAGGACACCAGGTCTAAATTGAGTTTCATGAATAGTATTTGGCCAAGTCAGGAACCCTTTATGAAGACCCCTAGCCCCAACCACAGGTGTGTATGTTCTCATTTTAGTGAAACAATATATAGGACACGAGGACACGTCTTAACACTTAGTTAATGTGCTGGAGTGCATTGGCACAATCTTGGATCACTGCAACCTCCGCCTCTCAGGTTTCAGTGATTCTCCTGCCTCAGCTTCCCAAGTAGCTGGGATTATAGGCAACTGCCACCATGCCCAGCTAATTTTTGTATTTTTGTATTTTTAGTAGAGATGGGTTTCTCCATGTTGGCCAGGCTAGTCTTGAATTCCTGATCATAAGCCTTGGTGACAGAGTGAGACTCTGTCTCAGGAAAAAAAAAAAAAAAAAAAAGCTATTATTAAAAAATCAGAAAACAATAGATGTTGGCATGGATGTGGGGAAAAGGAAAAGGGAATGCTTATACACTGCTGGCGGGAATGTAAATTAGTGCAACCTCTATGGAAAACAGTATGGAGATTCCTTAAAGAGTGAAAAGTAAATCTACCATTCAATCCAGCAATCCCACTGCTGTGCATTTACCAAAGGAAAAGAAGTCATTATATAAGAAAGACAGTTGCACACATATGTTTATAGTGGTATATACCCATGATGGAATACTACTCAGCCATTAAAAGGAACAAAATAATGTATTTTGCAGCAACTTGGATGGAGCTGAAGGCCATTATTCTAAGTGAAGTAACACAGGAGTGGAAAAGCAAAAAACAAATGCTCTTACTTATAACTGGGAGATAAGCTATGAGTACACAAAGGCATGCAGAGTGATATAATGGACAATTAAAGACTCAGAAAAGGGAGGGTGGGATTGGAAATAGGGATAAAAAATTACACATTAGGCACAATGTACACTACTTGGGTGACAGGTGCACTAAAATCTCAGAATTCACCACTATATAATTTATTCATGTAACAAAGAACTGCTTGCACCCCAAAAGCTATTGCAATATAAAAACGCAGCTTGCTGATTTCAATGGTCCATTGAGCCCCAACTCAATCCCCATGGCATCCACCATGGGACAAGTCCAGGCAGTTCACCATTGGAGAAGAGTTTGTTTATGTCATGACTTATTAGCTGCATATCCCTAAAGGGAGAATGTGCAAACTTTGAGAATTTTACTCCCTGGGGTTTCCTCTTTTTCCTCTTTGTCCATAACATGAATCAATAATAAGCTTCTTAAGGCTTCTCTTAGATAACCATTTTTATTCTACAAAATTGTTGGAACTTACATCATCCATAATAAATTAAAATTCTTTTTCTTCCCTCCCCTTTTTTTCAACCCTTTCTTCCTTTTAAAATTCATAACCTCTGGTCATTACTTTGTGATTTTATCTGACATAAAACCACTGTAGCTGATTAAGGTGGTTATTTGTGAAAGTACCATAATTATCTTTATTATATATTCCTGACTTACATGCTTCATACAACTAGCACAAATATCTATAATAGAGTAGAAAAAACACAATACAGCTTCCTAGATAACATGGCAGGTTGAACCCATTTGTCTAATTTTGCTCTCTCCTGAAACCCCACAAAAACTATAGCAAAGAGATTTAAAGTGAAAAGTAAACTCATCAGGGCAGAGTGGACAAAACAAGAGATAAGAACAACAGTTTGTAAATTAGAAAGCAGCTGGACAGGAGGCAGGAAACCAAACTAAGCCTGCAGTGGAAAAAGCTGAGAACCAACCTGACTTTGAAGCACAGTCCTCAAAAGGCTTGAGCAGTGGCAGCACCAGGGGCTTGCTTGGAAGAGGAGGGTTGGACCAGAAGGAAGAAGTTGGGTGGTAAAGAGCAAAGCACAGAGGCTCAACTGACAGCTGTTGAGGGAGTAAGCAGGCCCCTCTGCTAGCTGCCCACTCCACCCTGGGAACTGGCCCCTCAACCCGGGAACTTTATCTCCTGCAAAGGGTGAACTGATTATGTCTGGACTGGGAAATGCCAGGCAGGGCTTTGGGTGGGACTACCATATTAAAACAAGAAAGTTAGGCAAATGTTTGTGCACTCTATGCTGAAGCCTTTCTGCTTTTTCTACCACTTGACTCTCAGAATACAGAAAGCCAGTTTTTTTCCTTCTAGGCAGGAAGAGAGAAAAGTATTCCAGCTAGAAATTGACCAGCCCTAGAAAAAAGACCTAAAGATACTGACTAATGCCAAAAGGTGCCCCAAAATAACTCAGCCAGATAAATCTTCAATGAAGTTCATCATGGATAAACTCAAAGAAAATGTCTCAAAACTTCCAATGAGCTTTCTAGTTCCCCATATTAAACATAAACAGACAGCCAAAGATTGCCAGGTATCGGTGGGTGTCACTAACCCAAAAAATAGAGGTGAAAATGAAGCGACAGAAAGAAGAGCAATCTGTAGAAATCAGAAGCAATGCGGAGAAAACTAAATGATACAAAACCCCCAAAGGACATTAATATCCACAGAATGTTAAAAGAAGATACTACACTTAGGTAACAAATGTTATTAACCAAAAAACAAAAACACAAGAACTTTTGAAGAACAAAAATTAATTTTTAGAAATTGAAAGCATAATAGCAAAAATATTATAGTTGGAATGTGAAATACTGAAAAAGAAAGTCGAATAAATGTTTCAAAAAATAGAGAAAAAACGCAAATAAAAACTAGAAGATAAAAGATTAAATTAGGTAACTAGTACAGAAGTTCCAATAATAGCAGTTTTTCTTTTATATATATATATATAATAAAAATATATATAATAAAAAATATATAAATTGCATTTTAGGTTCTGGGGTACATGTAAAGAACATGCAGGATTGTTGCATAGGTACATACATGGAAATGTGGTTTGCTGCCTCCATCCCCATCACCTATATCTGGCATTTCTCCCCATGTTATCCCTCCCCAACCTCCCCACCCCCCCACTGTCCCTTCCCTGGATCCACCCACAGACCCCAGTGTGTGATGCTTCCCTCCCTGTGTCCATGTGTTCTTATTGTTCAAAACCCACCTATGAGTGAGAACATGTGGTGCTTGATTCTCTGTTCCTATGTCAGTTTGCTGAGAATGATGGTTTCCAGGTTCATCCATGTCCCTACAAAGGACACGAACTCATCGTTGTTTATGGCTGCATAGTATTCCTTGGTGTATATGTGCCACATTTTCCCTGTCCAGTTTATCATCAATGGGAATTTGGGTTGGTTCCAAGTCTTTGCTATTGTAAACAGTGCTGCAATGAACATTTATGTGCATGTGTCCTTATGATAGAATTTATAATAGATTTATAAATAGATTTATAATCCTTTGGATATATACCCAGTAATGGGATTGCTGGGTCAAATGGGATTTCTATTTCTAGGTCCTTGAGGAATTGCCACACTGTCTTCCACAATGGTTGAACTAATTTACACTCCCACAAACATTGTAGAAGTGTTCCTATTTCTCCACATCCTCTCCAGCATCTGTTGTCTCCAGATTTTTTAATGATCGCCATTCTAACTGGCGTAAGATAGTATCTCAATGTGGTTTTGATTTGCATTTCTCTAATGACCAGTGATGAGCATTTTTTCATATGTTTGTTGGCCTTACATATGTCTTCTTTTGAAAGGTGTCTGTTCATATCTGTTGCCCACTTTTGAATGGTTTGTTTGTTTTTCTTCTTGTAAATCTGTTTTAGTTCTTTGTAGATTTTGGATATAAGTCCTTTGTCAGATGGGTAGATTGCAAAATTTTTTTCCCATTCTGTTGGTTGCCAGTTCACTCTAAGGATTGTTTCTTTTGCTGTACAGAAGCTCTGGAGTTTAATTTGGTCCCATTTGTCTATTTTGGCTTTTGTTGACAATGCTTTTGGTGTTTTAGTCATGAAGTCCTTGCCTATACCTATGTCCTGAATGGTTTTGCCTAGGTTTTCCTCTAAGGTTTTTATGGTGTTAGGTCTTAATCCATCTGGAGTTAATTTTTGTGTAAGGTGTCAGGAAGGGGTCCAGTTTCTGCTTTCTGCACATGGCTAACCAGTTTTCCCAACACCATTTATTAAACAGGGAATCCTTTCCCCATTGCTTGTTTTTTTGAGATTTGTCAAAGATCAGATGGTTGTAGATGTGTGGCATTGCCTCCGAGGCCTCTGTTCTGTTCCATTGGTCTATTTTTTTGTTTTGGTACCAGTACCGTGCTGTTTTGATTACTGTAGCCTTGTAATATAGTTTGAAGTCAGGTAGTGTGATGCCTCCAGCTTTGTTCTTTTTGCTTAGAATTGACTTGGCTATGTGGACTCTCTTTTGGTTCCATATGAAGTTTAAGGTGTTTTTTTCCAGTTCTGTGAAGAAGGTCATTGGCAGCTTGATGGGGATAGTGCTAAATCTGTAAATTACTTTGGGGAGTATGGCCATTTTCACAATATTGATTCTTCCTAACCATGAACATGGAATGTTTCTCCATCTGTTTGTGTCCTCTCTTATTTCACTGAGCAGTAGTTTTTAGTTCTCCTTGAAGAGGTCCTTTACATCCTTTGTTAGTTGTATTCCTAGGTATTTTATCCTCTTTGTAGCAATTGTGAATGGCAGTTCGTTCTTCATTTGGCTCTCTTTAAGTCTGTTATTGGTGTATAGGTATGCTACTGATTTTTGCACATTGATTTTGTATGCTAAGACTTTGCTGAAGTTGCATATCAGTTTAAGGAGATTTTGGGCTGAGATGATAGGGTTTTCTAAATATACAATCACGTCGTCTGCAAACAGAGACAATTTGACTTCCTCCTTTCCTAATTAAATACCCTTTATTTCTTTTTCTTGCCTGATTGCTCTGGCTAGAACTTCCAATACTATATTGAATAGGAGTGGTGAGAGATGGCATCCTTGTCCAGTGCCATATTTCAAAGGGAATGCTTCCAGTTTTTGCCCATTCAGTATGATATTGGCTGGTTTGTCGTAAATAGCTTTTATTATTTTTAGTTACATTCCACTGATACCTAGTTTATTGAGTTTTTAGCATAAAGGCCTGTTGAACTTTGTTGAAGGCCTTCTCTGCATATATTGAGATAATCATGTGGTTTTTGTCTTTGGTTCTGTTTATGTGGTGAATTATGTTTACAGACTTGTGTATGTTGAACCAGCCTTGCATCCCTGGGATGAAGCCTACTTGATCATGGTGGATAAGCTTTTTGATGTGCTGTTGCAATCGGATTGCCAGTATTTTATTGAAGATTTTTACATCTATGTTCATCATGGATATTGACCTGAAGTTTTCTTTTCTTGTTGAGTCTCTGCCGGGTTTTGATATCAGGATGATGTTGGTCTCATAAAATGATTTGGGAAGGATTCCCTCTTTTTGGATTGTTTGGAATGGTTTCAGAAGGAGTGGTACCAGATCCTCTTTGTACGTCTGGTAGAATTCAGCTGTGAACCCATCTGGACCTGGGCTTTTTTTAGTTGGTAGGCTATTAATTGCTGCCTCAACTTCATCCCTTGTTATTGGTCTGTTCAAGGTTTCAGCTTCTTCCTGGTTTAGGTTTGGGAGGGTGCAAGTGTCCAGGAATTTATCCATTTCTTCCAGGTTTACTGGTTTATGTGCATAGAGTTGTTTGTAGTAATCTCTGATGGTGGTTTGTATTTCTGTGGAATCTGTGGTGATATCCCCTTTATCGTTTTTTATTCCATCTATTTGATTCTTCTCTTGTTTCTTTTTTATTAATCTGGCTAGTGGTTGTCTATTTTGTTGATCTTTTCAAAAAAACCAGCTCCTGGATTTATTGATTATTTTGAAGGGTTTTTTTGTGTCTCTGTCTTCTTCAGTTCTGCTCTGATCTTAGTTAGTTCTTGTCTTCTGCTAGCTTTTGAGTTTTTTTGATCTTGTTCCTCTAGCTCTTTCAATTTTGACAATAGGGTGTCGATTTTAGATGTTGCCTTGCTTCTCATGTGGGCATGTATTGCTATAAATTTTCCTCTAGACACTGCTTTAAATGTGTCCCAGAGATTCTGGTACGTTGTATCTTCGTTCTCATTGATTTCAAAGAACATCTTTATTCCTGACTTCATTTCATTGTTTATCCAGTCAACACTCAAGAGCCAGTTGTTCAGTTTCCATGAAGTTGTGCGGTTCTGAGTTAGTTTCTGAATTCTGAGTTGCAATTTGATTACACTGTGGTTTGAGAGACTGTTATGATTTCCATTCTTTTGCATTTGTTGAGGAGTGATTTACTTCCAATTATGTGCTCAATTTTAGAGTAGGTGTGATATGGCGTTGAGGAGAATGTATATTCTGTGGATTTGGGGTGGGGAGTTCTGTAAATGTCTATTAGGTTTGCTTGGTCCAGGTTTGAGTTCAAGTCCTGGATATCCTTGTTAATTTTCTGTCTTGTTGATCTGTCTATTATAGACAGTGGAGTGTTAAAGTCTCCCACTATTATTGTGTGGGAGTCTAAGTCTCTTTGTAAGTCGTTAAGAACTTGCTTTATGTATCTGGGTGCTCCTGTATTGGGCATGTATATATTTAGGATCGTTAGCTCTTCTTGTTGCATTGATCCTTTTACCATTATGTAATGCCCTTCTTTATCTCTTTTGATCTTTGTTGGTTTAAAGTGTATTTTATCAGAGACTAGGATTGCAACTCCTGCTTTTTTTTGCTCTCCATTTGCTTAGTAGATCTTCCTCCATCCCTTTATTTTGAGCCTTTGTGTATCCTTGCCTGTGAGATGGGTTTCCTGAATATAGCACACCAATGGATTTTGACTTTTTATCCAATTTGCCAGTCTGTGTCTTTTGATTGGGGCATTTAGCCCATTTACATTGAAGGTTAATATTGTTATGTGTGAATTTGATACTGCCATTTTGATGCTAGCTGGTGGTTTTGCCCATTAGTTGATGCAGTTTCTTCATTGTATCATTGCTCGTTACCATTTGGTATGTTTTTGGAGTGGCAGATACTGGTTGTTCCTTTCTATGTTTAGTGCTTCTCTCAGGAGCTCTTGTAAAGCAGGCCTGGTGGTGATGAAATCTCTGAGCAGTTGCTTGTTCATAAAGGATTTTATGTCTCCATTGCTTATGAAGCTTAGTTTGGCTGGATATGAAATTCTAGCTTGAAAGTTCTTTTCTTTAAGGATGTTGAATATTGGCCCCCACTCTCTTCTGGCTTGTAGGGTTTCTGCTGAGAGATCCACTGTGAATCTGATGGGCTTCACTTTGTGGGTAACCCAACCTTTCTCTTTGGCTGCCCTTAGCATTTTTCCCTTCATTTCAACTCTGGTGAATCTGAAGATTATATGCCTTGAGGTTGCTCTTCTTGAGGAATATCTTTGTGGTGTTCTCTGTATTTCCTGGACTTGAATGTTGGCCTGCCTTGCTAGGTTGGGGAAGTTCTCCTGGATAATATCCTGAAGAGTGTTTTCCAGCTTGGATTCATTCTCTCTGTCACATTCAGGAACATCTACCAAACGTAGATTAGATCTTTTCACATAATCCCATATTTCTTGGAGGCTTTGTTCATTTCTTTTCATTCTTTTTTTCTCTAATCTTGCCTTCTCATTTCACTTCATTGAGTTGATCTTCAGTCTCTGATACCCTATCTTCTGCTTGGTCAATTCGGCTATTGAAACTTGTGTATGCTTTGCGAAGTTCTTGTGTTGTGTTTTTCATCTCCATCAGGTCATTTATATTCTTCTCTAAGCTGTTTATTCTAGTTAGCATTTTGTCTAACCTTTTTTCAAGGTTCTTAGTTTCTTTGCATTGGGTTAGAACATGTTCTTTTAGCTCAGAGAAGTTTGTTATTACCCACCTTCTGAAGCCTGTTTCTGTCAATTCATCAGACTCGTTCTCCCTCCAGCTTTGTTCCCTTGCTGGTGAGGAGTTGTGATCCCTTGGAGGAGGAGAGGCATTCTGGTTTTGGGTGTTTTTGTCCTTTTTGCACTGGTTTCTTCCCATCTTTGTGGATTTATCTACCTGTGGTCTTTGTAGTTTGTGACTTTTGGATGGGGTCTCTGAGTGGATATCCCTTTTGTTGATGATGAGGTTGTTTCTTTCTGTTTTTTAGTTTTCCTTCTAATAGTCATGCCCCTCTGCTGTAGGACTGCCAGAGGTCCACTCCAGACCCTGCTTGCCTGGGAATCACCTGCAGTGGTTGTAGAACAGTAAGGGTTTCTGCCAGTTTCTTCTTCTGCTATCTTAGTCACAGAGGGATACCCACCAGATGTCAGCCTGAGGTCTCTTTATGAGGTGTCTCTTTGGATATATGGGGGTCAGGGAGCTGCTTGAGGAGACAGTCTCACCCTTATAGGAGCTCAAGTGCTGAGCTGTGAGCTCTGTTGTTCCATTCAGAGCTGCTGGGCAGGTACGTTTAAGTATGCTGTGGTGGAACTCAGAGCCACTTTTTATTCCCAGGTTCTCTGTTCTTGGAAGGTGGGGCTTTATTTATACATTACTGACATGCTGCTGCCTTTTTTCAGAGATGCCCTGCCCAGCTAGGAGGTAGCCTAGTCACAGTTTGTCAGCAGAGGCGCTGCTGAGCTGCCATGGGCTCTGCCCAGCTGCTGTGTGAACTTCCTTGCAGTTTTGTTTATAGAGGTATGGTTAGAACTGCATCGGTAATGGCAGTCTGCCTCAGTAATGGTAGACTGCCTCAGTAATGGTGGACTGCCTTGGTAATGGCAGTCTGCCTTGGTAATGGTGGGCACTCTTCTCTGCCTGGAGCTGGACTGTCCCAGGTGTAGCTGCACTTGCTGTGAAACTCTCAATCCAGAGCATTTCAGATTGCTGGTCTTTGTAGAGGTGGGACCCACTGAGCCAGATGACCTGGTTCCCTGTTTCAGCCCCCATTTTTTCAGTTGAATGGGTGGCTCTGTCTCCCAGGTGTTCCAGGCACCAGTTGAAATGGCCACCCAGATTTGTGTGAGTTTTTGTGTGGTGACCTGTAATGCTGGCTGAAATCGCTGTGCTGGAAACTCATGGCACTTTTCAGCCTGGGGAATATCCTGGTCTGTGGACAGTAATAACTTGTTTGGAAATGCAATGATCACTCACCCTCTGTGTTGTTCTCGCTGGGAACTGCACTCCAGAGCTGTTCCTATTGGGCCATCTTTGATCTTCCCTCCACACCTGTTAATTTTTATATTTTTTGTAGTGACAGGGTTTTGCCCTGTTGGCCAGGCTGGTCTCAAACTCCTGACCTCAGGTGATCTGCCTGCCTCAGCCTCCCAAAGTGCTGGGATTACAGACATGATTTCTAATTTTATTCCATTGTGATCAAAAAATATACTTGATCTGATTTCTACTTTTTTGAATAAGACTTATTTTGACCTAAGCAATGGTCTGTTGTGGAGAATGTTTGTTCTGCATGCTGATGAAAAGAATGTGTATTCTGCTGCAGTTGGGTGAAACGTTCTGTAAATGTCAGTTAGGCTTGTTCCTTTTATCTTGTTGCCTTCTTCTTTTTTTATTGTGGTAAAAAAAAATGTAAAATTTACCTTCTTAAACATTTTTAAGTGTTCCATTGAGTAGTGTTAAGTACATTCACATTGTTGTGCAATGGATCTCTAGAACTTTTTTATCTTGCAGCACTGAAACTCCAGACTGACCAAATACGAAATCCCCTAGCCCTTGGTAACCACCTTTCTACTTTCTATTTCTATGATTCTCACTGATTTAGATGCTTCAAATGAATAGAATCCTATGGTGTTTGTCCTTTTGTGACTGGTTCAACCGTGTTGTTGCAAGAATTTCCTTCTTTTTTTTAAGGCTGCATAATATTGTCTGCATATCCACAGTTTCTTTAGCCATTATTCTTCTTGCCTCATATAATGTTCCACCATATATTGCTATGTCATGTCTTACCATGTTCCAACCCTATGACCCCACGTTACCACTATATAGAATATAGTGCTTTTTTGTCCTCAACTCTGTCCTTGAATCTGATCTCCATCTTCAGAAGGTAGAGGGGAAGGAAACTAAGGGAATAAAAGAGGAAAGGAAAGAATGCATACCTCATCCACTGGTAATTTTTGACTCCTCACATTAAAATTAGGACTACCATTTTCTGTTTGTTGGTAATTGTATGCGATACTTTTGATTAAAGTTTTACTAAAATGTATTTATGTGTCTGTCTCTGAGGTTGAAATGGATTTTTCCATGCTATATAAAACTATTATTAGATAAGTTTACTTATGTTTGTTGTTATAATTTATGTATCTTAATGTTAAATCTGCTTTATTCTTTTGTGGTTTCTAATTTTCATACTTCCTTGATTTTCCTTTATTTTTAAATTTTTTAATAAAAAGAATGAAGATTATATATTTTTTTCTTTTATTATCCTTGGTATGTATTCCATTTTAAATTCCAATAGCTAGTACCATTAAGTTGTTCAGAAGCATTACTAATTTTCAAAAAGGTGAATGCAGTTTAAGCCTAGTGTAATCGACACATAGCTTCTGTGGATTGCCCCTGGCTATATGCTTTATCTACCAGTGGTAGTTAATTCCTGTTCTAAGTTCTGTGGCTGAAAGTTACATTAATATTCACAGCTTCAAATCCAGTTTCCAGTAATTCCCAAGTTTTCACCAACGTATTTTTGCCTGGTTGAGGGGGCATTCTTTCCCATTTGGTTCTGTAATACTCTGAAACAGTGGAATATGAAAAAGCCACAACCTTGAGAATGCATTGTCTCCAAGATTCTTGCCATCATCACCCCAGCTCTCCCTGTTTCTGGAGATTGTTGCCTTCCAGAGTGTCATAAGCCATCACCAGTCCTCTTTTTTGCTTTCTGATATCTTCTTTCTAAAAGTTGGTGGAGGAAGGGGCATTGGTTGAGAACACAACTCTGGCCGCTTCCCAGGTCAACAGTCAAATGGAAAGAGGAAGGTGTAGCCAAGGTGGGTTTGCAAATCTGGGAACTGAGAAGCTAGGATGGCCCTTCTAATAGGCTCTTACTGAACATTAGTTGAACACATAAATGAATGAATGACACATCTTTAGGTATGGGAAGGGGCTGAGGCTGAGTGTAGAGAAAGAGCTATAAAGAGAGAAAGAACCCCCCATCTCACATAATAAAGATGTTATAAGATGCAGGAAAACTATTAAGTGATCTTCAAAACCACAGAAAAAGACAGGTTAAAGAGCATAGAGTAATTCTCTACATCCCATTTGAGAAATACAGCTGGAAATTATGGGAAGAATATTTATGACTTTCATATCCAAAGAGGGACATAAAATAGTTGTCTGGTGCAATGATTTCCACCTCTCTGGGGTTGCAGCATACTCTCATGATTTTCTGACAGACCTTGTATCCAAATAAACCCGGCAGCTTAGCATGTGTGAGTGTGTTTATTATTGTGAATTAAAATGAATTTGTATATATTAAACTCTGTCTCAGTGTATCCCAACATTTTGTGCTATTGAAATATAGAAACACCTTGGAGCATCTAGGTGTGTTCAATCACCATTGTGCATTGAAAATCAGACTTTGGGAGACTGTCCCAGAATTTTAATCAGATGAGCCTGTTTGATTAAGGTCCAAAGGGGATGTGTTTGGCTTTATTGTCTTTTATCCCATCAGCAGAGCTGCTCTCTCTGCTGTGAGGGTCTATGGTATGCTCAGTTGCTATTGGAACCTGGGTCCAAACACATTTGCTTCTTGCTTTCTCTGTTCCCAAACCTAGTCCTTTCTCCCCAAAGACAAATTTAATAAGCAAAACAAAAAGAGCCCATAAAACTGATAAAGATGGCAAAAGCCCAAGGAGATTCCTACCGCTCAGGATGAGCTCCTGGCAGATTGCTCCTGCCTCACCAGTTGGGGACCTGAGCTGTGAAATGCAGCACACACTCGCTCTGAGTCTCCTGCAGAGGAATGATTGCACTGTGCCCTCCCCACTGGCCAAGGATGGAATGGCTTTTCCTGACTACAAGTGTCCTCATCACAGACTTTTGCTCAGACACCATTCTTCCTGGCTCCACGGCAAAGTGCAAGGTCCACAGATGCTCATTCTAAAGAGAAAGTCTCTTGCTTGCACTTCTCTGGGACCCTCTCCACTTCTGAGAGGAAAGCCACCGCTGTGCATTGAGTCTTTGGTTTGGTTTAACATCTAGTCCCCATGTAGACCTGTGGCTAGTTATGATTATCTCCATTTTATGCAGGATGAAGTTAAGGTAAAGGAAGGGTATGCAACTTACCCAGGGCTATTAGCCAATAAGTGACTGAGCTGGGCTTTATTGTTATTTTTTGGTCATTTATTCAGCAACTCTTTATTAGGCAGTCACTCTGCACCAGGCCAGGGAACTGCAGCATTCTACATAGTCTCTCTGGAGAAGCAGCCATCAGAGACTCCATCACTACCTGCCTCCATGTGTTGATATAATAGCAGCAGCTGGGAACCTCCAGCCTGAGACCTTTAATGTTAGCCTGTAGAATCCCCTGAAACTTCTTCTGGAGGAGGGTCAGGAGGGGAAAAGCTGGCATTCTCAGTGGTCTTTGCAACATCCTAATCTAGGACTCTGAAAAAATACCATGCACCCATAGGGTCCCTCTGTGAGCCGGCCTTCTGCAGACCCAGTGGAGACCTGGCACTGGCACATCTCACAGTTGATACCATGGCATCTTGGTATCTAGGTTAGGCATCAATTGGATAATAGCTAAGCCAATTAAAGTCTGTCATCACCTATGGAACCTTGATTGGAGATTCTGCCGCAGACTGTTCCTGAAGTTATGCATATATGTTCATGATCAGTTTGTGTGTGCACGTGTGTGTATGCCTGTGTGTGCTTGGTACTTTTATATGTGTGTTGTGTGTGCCTTCTGTGCCTTAGGAGTTCCCTAACATGGCAACTGAGCATCAGATTTGGAAAGCCATTCTGAAAGCAATAAAAGTTTTTAGGGCTTTACCACCCATTGACTCTCAAGCCATTTGGAAATAATAATCATAATAATAGTTAACCAAATAATAGCTAAGCTAATTGACCACTTAATCTTTTAAGTTATACTCTAAGCAACGTCATAAGTGTTAATCCTTAATTCTCAGGACAACCCAATGAGGCTTGAACTATTGTTATTACTTTCTCCTTAAAAATGAGGAAACTGAGGCCAGCAGATGCCATGCTTAGGGGCCTGCTGTGAGTAAGCTGTGGAGCTGTGTTGGAATTCAAGCCATCTGGACTCAGAACTTGCCCTCCTCACCAAGACTGCAGCCCCCAACTTTACTAAGTTACCAAAGCCGTCTTCCTTTATCTGTCATGGCTCCAAGATGTGAGTTGAGGGTTTGAGCTCAGGGATATTTTCCGGTAACGAAAAGGTGCCAGAGTAACTGTGGAAGGCAGTGCATGGCAATGGGTCCAGCCAGAGCCTCCGGGGCCACTTCTGCCTGCTTTTCTGCTATCACCAGAGGGAGGAGGTAGCATTGGCTGCAGTGGTGGAGCTGAAGCATCTACAGGAGGGAGGAAACCACAGAGGTGAGATGAGAACTGATCAAGAACGGCGTCATGGAGGAACCGAAGGCTACGTGAAGGCCTGGGCACCCACCGGTGCAAACCAAGTCAGGTGCTGGGCACACTGGGAGGCCGCGCTGAGTTCTCTGCAGAGCCAGGGCCTCTGAAGTCGCCTTCTTCCCTCATGGTCACGCCTTCCTTCCTCTTGTAATAGGTAGTTGCTTCTGGAAGCTTCCTTTGGTCAGTTTGCAAGGAAAATCGGGTCCCAAGAGAGGGCCTAGGCTACTGAGGGAATTGAAAAGGGCAAACTGCATACAAAATTCTGTACTTTTGTTTTAGAGAAAACCATACTGAGACTGAAAACCTTACTGGCATTTTTATTTCAATAAACAGGAACACTTAGTCTGTGAGCTCTGCTCAGTTCCCCTCACACTAGTAAAATGTGAATTGCCGAAAGGCACACACACAGCCCCTAGCTCCAACTAAATATGCAAAAGGGCTTTTCACTCAGAATGGACAGTGACCCCTTCTGTTCCTCTCTGAGCCAGGTGGATGGGGCTTCTCTTCAGGCCTCTCCACCAGACAATATTGTACAGGCCACAGCCTGTGCAGCTGTCCACAGCAGCCCCTTCTGATGCTTGCTCTCTCAGGCAGTCTGCAAGTGGAAAACACACATCCTGTCCGTGTGGATTTATTCATGTTTCCCATATCAGTAAGGAGATGGAGCTATAACACATTAAATATTTACAATCATCAGAGAAAAGACAGTACACAGCCCTGAACTGAGATAAGAATACAGTTTCAAAATATTTACAGTGAACACATCTTGCTCCTTCTGGTTCTTCTCTTTGGCCTGGCATTTTAGGTCTCTGATCTCTTTATTGTATTTTCTTTCCAGGTTCTCTGTAGTTTTGAAAATATCTGACGGAGCCTCCTAAGTCTGAAGAGGATTACTGAATAAGTGAGAGACGTTTGGGGAGGCTTGTTCCTATGTCTCCAAGCAAGTGAGCCCTTTTTCGGAGCCTCCTTTACGCTGATGTGTGTATCTCCAGCTTATGCCTGGATCAAGTTTGTGGCTGGTTCTATCTCCGGCTCTACCAAAGACAGCACCAGTGAGATGAAAGTGGCAGGTAGGCCCCTGAGCTTGTGCTAACCCAAAGAACTGATTTATACTGGTATCCTGGAGATCTCAAGGTCTTTTAGACAGCCAGAGTTAACATGGAGCCAGGAATAGATCGCTTTATGTTTCCTTTAATTAATTCAACTTTAAAGTGTTCCACATTATTACATTCAGAAGTAGCTCCTTAGTGGTGGTTGATTTTAATCTCGATTCTTTGAAAGATCCCACTCTTCCCTTCTAGGTCTTGAAACAGCCAGTGACCAAAAATCACAGAGATTCAATCTGAATGTGTTGCATTAGCAGCACCAGGGAGAGAAAAGGGTTAGAAAGACAAAGACAGGAAAGGTATTAATAATTTGGCGCCTTGTTTAATTATAAAGAATGCAAAAGAAGCATCAACTGTGAAATATGTGGCTATTCAGAGAGATTAAAGACCTCCAGCCTTTGGGATGAGGTGCCAGAGAATTATCAGGATCACAGGCATTTTATTTGATGGGTGCCACATTTGACCTTGACGCGCTGAGGCTGGCACTCCTTTGTGTCCTGGGGATCTCCTGATGTCCTTGCTCCCTGGTGATATCTGCCCCAGGGCCTCTGGAGGCCTAGCTGCGGAGTATGAGGTTGCGCACGTTGCTGGTGTATATTTATATCGAGGTGGCTGTGTTGCCAGGGAGCTCTGAGAGAAAGCAGAGCGGAGATAACTTCTAATCCACCTTTCTGTGATAATGTGGCGCAAAGTGAAGAGACCCAGGGCTCCATCCTCTGGTCTGGCATCGCCCTGGGAGGGGCGGGCCCTCGGGGTGTTTTTAGCAGCCCCAGCGCACCGGTGTGAGCTTCTGCACTGCAAACTCTGTGCATTGCTGAACTCTGTGCCACAAATAGGGACTGGAATGGAAGAGGAGAATGAACGCAAAGTGCAATTTATAGGTAACAAGAAATATATTTGAGTGTTTGTTCACAAAATTTGGACAGCTGGAGAATGAGAATCTGGGAGCATTGGAACTGGCAAGGAGCCAAGAGGGAATTGGGAGTAGAAAGAGACAGTCCCTTGCCCAAGATCACAGGGGGAGCTGACAATAGGGGAGCTGTGGAGGCCAGCTGTATTAATCTGTCTTCATGCTGCTGATAAAGACATACTGAGACTGGGTAATTTATAAAGGAGAGAGGTTTAATGGACTCACAGTTCCATGTGGTTGGGGAGGCCTCACAATCATGGCTAAAGGTGAAAGGCACTTCTTACATGGCAGCAGACAAAGAGAGAATGTGAACTAGGTGAGAGGGGTTTCCCCTTGTAAAACCATTAGATATAAATGGGGGAAACTGCCCCCCGTGATTCAGTTATCTCCCACCGGGTCTCTCCTATAACATGTGTGAATCATGGGAGCTACAATTTAAGATGAGATTTGGGTGGAGACACAGCCAAACCATATCACCAGCCTGGGGCTCTTTGCACCACATTCCACATATTTAGAGGGCTCCTCAACAGGAGTGAGTTTCTTTCTCTGACACTTTGAAGCTGACACATAAGGAGCCACTCCCTGAGGATCGTTTCCTGATGGACCATGAGTTCTACCATTTTAGGTTGGATAGATGGGTCTGGAGCTCTGCATAGGAGTGAAGTCAGAGGAGATGGAAGAGGGGTTCAGTCCATCTTATGCACATAGGCTATGTACTAAGATGAAATGTGGTGGCATGCATACAACTGTGGTGTATCTGGTGTCAGACAGACTAGGCCTTGCATCCTAGGCTCACCCATGCCTGAACTTGGGTGACTCACTTAAGTTTGCAGTACCTCTGATACCTCATCTTTAAAATGCAAATAAGGATACTGTTATGATTTGAATGTTGTATGCCTCTGAAATTCATATGTTGAAACCTAATAACCAATGTGATGATATTAGGAGGGGGGGCCTTTGGGAGGTGATTAGGTCATGAGGGTGGAGCCCTCAGAAATGGGATTAGTGACTTCATAAAACGAGGCCAGAGAGCTGCCTTGTCTCTTCTGCCATGTGAAGGCACAGCAAGAAGATGCCTTATTTGAATCAGAAGTGGGTCTTCACCAGACACCCATTCTGCTAGTGCCTTGATCTTGAACTTCCCAGCCTCCAGAACCATGAGAAATAAATATCTGTTGTTTATAAGCTGCTGGTTTTTGGTATTTTGTTATAGCGTAGTTGTATGCTACAGCAAAGCTAAGACAGTCACCTTCTTTACAGACTTCTTGTAAACCCTTATGAGAAAATAGACATGAAAATCGCTTGTGATAAAAAAAATGTGCTTTATAACTGATTCCTGAAGAATTGGTCTTCCACTAATAAGCATCATGCAGTGATCACTGGTCGTTTTGTATCCTTGCCATTCTTATCTTTTTCGACTTCTCCAGATCATTTCCCCACCTCAGAAGTTGCCTGAGGTATGAACAAGGGACTTAGGCTGGGGTTTATTAAAGTGGAATCAGCTGGTGAGTTGGATGATCCTGTGTGTTTTTCCAGCATGGATGCTGCCTCATGCATTCATACAAAGTGCCCTGAGGCAGCACCTTCCAGGGACAGACCTTCCTTATTGGGACCCAAACAGGTGCCCTTTGAGGTGGAGGGGAGAAGAGCCAAGGAGGCCCCAGGCCTTTGGTTTGAATTTCTGGTGTCTCCATCTCTTCATGGCACAAAAATCTCCTGGAACAGTATATCTTTACACAAGGAATTTTAATCAACATTGGTGGAATAAGAAAAAAGGATACAGGAATGATTCACAACGTAAAAGTAGTCACACCAGCAAATCAACCCTGACTGGTCCTGTCTTTCCACAGCGTTGGGCCAGTTTAGTCCAGGTCCAACAATTCGACAGGATCCTTCACAGGCCCTGAAGGGGTTCTGTGTTTTTTGTATGGGGAATATACTCTGAGAGTTCCAGCCATGGCATGCCCCTATACTTAATCTGGCTGATGGCCAAGGTCAGACTGTGGTACCAGCAGAATAACCCTCTTGATCTATGGACATCAGCAGCACTTTCCTGTAAGCAGGTAGACTAAGGGGTCTATCACTAGGCCTTCCTGAATGACCAAGGGCCCTGATGAGCTGACCTGGAGACTATTGGACAATGAGGGTCTAAACTTGGCCATCAAGAGTGAAAGGAGAGAAACTGTTGTTCTCTGAAGATAAACAACAAGACCCTGACTCTGAGCTTTCCTCTTTAGGGAGAATGCCTAACCACTTCTAAAAGCTCCCATGCTCAAGCCCCAATCAAGTTTTCCTCCTCTATGGACCCAATTCAGCCAATAAATATTTAATGAGTGCCTATTAGGTTTAAACTCAAGTTGACCTGCTCCAAGGCCTTGGTTTGGGTGGATTCCCATATTAAAGGGAAGTACTGGAAGGGCAGCAATGTCATGATCCCTGGTTATCAGTCTAGTAAAAACAGGGCCTCAGGCAGTGACTGGGGGGCTAACAGGCAAAGTATGTGAGTCCCAACTCCTGCTATCTAGAGAAGAACTTGGATATCCAGGCAACTCGAGATGTCAGGGCCACAGCCTGGCTCTAGTGTGGGATTTTCACACCAATGGAGAGTGTGAATGTGGGGCCAGAAGATGGGCAGGAGCTCTGGTGTGTGTGTGGACCATCTTAGAGGAGCTCTAAGAAGGTGCAGTGAACAAATCAGTACTCAGAGGATAAGATTCCGGCCTGGGGTCCAGGACCATTGTAGTCCCCACCAGGAATGACCCTGGACCAAGGTACTGCTAGGCTTGTAAGTAGAAGCACAGAGGCCTTCAGCCACAAAGGCAATGTCTGGGTCTCTTCTCTTGGCCTTCCTGGATGCCACCCTAGTCCAAGGTACAGCTCAAGGCCACCTCCTAAAAATGAAGTTTTCTTGGTGTCTCCCAATCCAAGAGACCTCTTCCCTTCTTGATTCCCTAAAGAGATGTCCTTCTATCTCTCTCACATTGATCTAGAAGAATATACTACTCAATTTACTTTATTTCTGCATCTGAGCTGAAGCTACTCAGAGAGGGGTCAGTATTTCCTCCAGTTACGGTGCCAAACGCAGGCACGTGCTGACTAGAACACGCATGAAAAATGTTCTGCACATCACACCTCACCCCAAAGTTACTCCACATCAAGTGAAATACTTTCCAGCTCCTCACCACCACCTGCAACACAGTGCGTGCATCAGAGGTCCTGGCTCTTCCAGACTCCAGCTCATGGGAGCTACCCTGCTGGGAGACCCACAGGCTTGCTCGGCCAAGAAATGTGCTGCACTGAGCTGCTCCAGGCTAAAGATCAGTGCGAGTTGGCCCATTTTAAGAAATGTAGTTTGTTTAATGACTTTTCAAAAGCCAGTTAAAAGAGATGGAAAAGAATTCAAAAGCATTAAAAAAAAGGACAGAGATTCTACTGGGGATATTGCTTAGCACTTGCCTTTCTTGCTGATTCGTTCTTGACTTTGCATCCTGTTCTCAGAGTGATACTCTGCTAACCAGGCATTGTCACCTGCTAGGCGACTCACTCAGAGCTCCTTGGCTCTGTCTGGAAAATCTCTCCTTCTCTCGTCCATCCTTGCCTCCCATCCCCCTCTCCCAGCTCAGAACCTTTGTTGACGTTGACAGCTCTTCCCTGGGCCATCATTCATCCTGCCCATGGCAAACTTTGGAGAAAATAAAAAACCCTGCTCCCTTAATCTCATTAGAAGGGCTGCAAATTGAATTTCGCCCCTCTCAGTGTCCCCTCAGCTGGCTGTCATTAGGAGCAGAGGCTGGGCCTTGGCTGAGACCCAAAGATCAGCTAACTGAATTTGAGATGCTGTGGTCTTGACAGGCCAAGAGAGGTAATTGAAGAGCCGTGGGGCTCCTGGTAACATTTCAGGCTGGGATTACACTGGGGATCCAAAACTCCCATCTGCATTGGTGTCGGGGGCACTAAAAAGTCACCCACTGGGCTTCCAGGGTCGGATTATTGATAAAGAGATCATTCCCAGTGGAAGGTGGGGGGTGGTGTAGGGGAGACTGCATTTGGTTACAATGCAAAATGGGTGTCAGAGGTGGAGGGAAAGGGACAGTGTAGCCAGTGAGAGTCAGCAAATCATTCAAAGTTAGAAACAATTTGCTGGAAGTGTTGTCTAATGAAAAGAAAAAGCAGTTTGGGGAGAGTAGATGATGAACCCACAAAATACAAGGAAAAGAAATACTAGTTTTAATTTTATTATTTTATTTTATTTTATTTTTTGAGACAGAGTCTCACTCTGTTGCCCAGGCTGGAGTGCGGTGACGCGATCTCGGCTCACTGCCACCTACCTCTCCTGGATTCAGGCAATTCTCCTGCCTCAGCCTCCTAAGTAGCTGGGATAATAAGGTGTATGCCACCATGCCTGGCTAATTTTTGGGAATACTGGGTTTTAATCTGTGGACATTATTGATCTGTTTGTATAACTCTTAATTTTCAAATTCTTAAATCATCTTAGCTTTATTTTTCATGTCAACGCTAAACCCCAAGCAGAGAGGGGCTTTTTGTGATCAAAAAATTATATTTTCATTTTTGAAAAATGTACTAAACACTGCATGTAACATATATGCAAATAACAAAGTATTTGTATCCATATAACAAAAGTATATTCATATAACAAAGTCTTTAACAGAGGTTCATGTGGAAGACATGTCTCTACTGATTTGGATTTCTGGGGTTTCTTTAGTTCGCAGATCTATCGTAAGTATCTCAATGAGGCTGAAAATTCAATGAAATCCTGTTTTAAAGAGGAGAAAGTGAGCGATAATCTACCACCTACTATGTGTGAGGCACAGTTCTAAGCCTATTATGCACATCGTCTAACTCATCCTTCACGTCAACGGAACAAGACAGGCATTACTCCTAGTAGGCGTCCCCACTTTACTGATGAGGAGGCTGATTCTCACAAAGGTTAGTCAGTGTCTTGCCTGGCATCCTAAGGATAGGAAGGGTCGAGGCTGGGATTGGAACCTAGGACTGCCTGGTTCTATTACTCCCCAGGCCTTCTCGGCTTTGGAGTGTGGTAGGTTTCCTATGCAATGTTGTTTCCCTAAAAAAGCCAAAATGATAGAGTCTGTCATTCAGATGTAGTGTAGTGGGGAACACAGGCTCTGGGGCCAGATGGGCTCAATTTTGCCGCCTACTAGCTGTGTGATGTTGAATTTCCAAATCTCTCTGTGCCCTCCTGGAAAATGGTGATCATGGTAGGACTTGCCCCATCAGTTTACTGTGAGGATTAAAGAAATTAATGCACATCCAGAGTGCATTGCACAGTGCCTGGCACATTGTAAGCACTCACTATGTAATACTGGAGTATAATCACTTGTGTAGTGGTATAATGAGGAATGTCCACCCACTTGCATATCTGATTGTCTAAATTTGAGAGGTCACCATCCAAATATTAGGCCGCAACATCATCAGACTCCTATTTTCCTTGCCTGACATTGCCAGATTTATGCTCAGAATCCCTCACATTTGTCCGGGCGCCATGGCTCACACCTGTAATCCCAGCACTTTGGGAGGCCGAGGAGGGCAGATCACGAGGTCAGGAGTTTGAGACCAGCCTAACCAACATGGTAAAACCCCGTCTCTACTAAAAATACAAAAAATTAGCTGGGTGTGGTGGCATTTGTCTGTAATCCCAGCCAATCCAGAAGGTGAAGCAGGAGAATCACTTGAACCCAGGAGGTGGAGGTTGCAGTGAGCTGAGATCTCATCACTGCACTCCAGCCTGGGTAACAGAGTGAGACTCTGTCTCAAAACAAAACAAAATGGAAAAACAATAAAAAAAAAAACAATAAAACCACCTCACATTTACATTCATAGAACTTACTCATAGATGCAATTTCTGCTGAAGAGTAAAAGATGAACTTAAGGTTTTCCCTATGTTGATTCTATTCATGGATTTTTTTCTCCAGCTTACATTCTCTGATGCAAGGTGAGGGAGGTGTGAGTGGCTGCAGCTCCCCGTCCCCACCCACCCTGCCACAAAGGCCTTCGATGACCAAGTCCTCAGTCTATGCTAGGTGTTTTACAAATTTTACCTCATTGAATGCCAACTTTTATGTGTATTCTTGTGGGAAGGTATTATTCTCATTTTTTTAGATGAGAAAAGTGTATTTGTTTTATATTTTCCATATTCTATCATGCCAACAGCATTCACTACAACCTTAAAGTTTCTCTAGAATGGCACAGACTATTAAAACATGGGCTCTGCTACCTTCAGCAGGAATCAGTTAGGTGCGTAAAGGCTTTCTGCCTGGCATTGTGTATCCCAATGGACTGCAGGCTTCAGATTCAGTGAACGTTGCTGATCCTTACTGCATGCCTGGCTCTGGGTTGACAGGCTTGTCCATGTCATCTCATTTAAGTCACGCATCAACTCTATGATGAAAAACCTTATGATCCTTACTTTGCAGATGAAAAGGCCATTCCAAAAATTTTAAATGGAGTTTCAAAGATCACAAAATTACTGAGTAGAGGATCTGGGATTTGAACCCAGGGACCTCTCATTAACGCCATCTCCGGGGAGCTTCCTATCACATTGCATTGTTTCATCAAAGTCTGCGGACCCTCTGCACAGGCCTCTGGAAAGCCACTTGCAATCAGTTAAAGTTGGCACCAATGATGAAGCCCATTTTCCTCCCATGTTTAGTCAAATTTCTTTTTTGTGTGTGGGTGAAGAAATTGGGCCTCAGGGAGGTTAAATGGCTTGGCTGAGGTCACATAGGCACTTTGTGCTGTGCGAGCCAGACTATGTTCCATTTCTTGTTCTGGTCCCATCGACGCAACTACCAGCTTCCACAACCTCATTCCCCAGGGGCCTGATCTGCTTGGGATTTTTGGCAGCCTAAAGCTGTCAAGACAATTTCTCCTTTGCAGAAGGGTTCCCTTTAGTGCTGGTTCCTTAAGTCCATGGGTAGAGTCCTCCTTTGGAGATTTCAAGGTTGTAAATAAAAGCCTGATCGAGGTTGGGGAGTTACCCACTTTCCAGGGGCTGAAATGTTTTACTGCCCCTGAATTTATTCTGAAGGCTGAGACACCCCCTTACCACTGACTCAGGTACTTACAAATTGGCTTCCTCTTGATTTGACTTTTGTGAGGAATCGCTGAACACTTAAAAGGGACTTTTGAGAGAATATGGCCCAACCCCTTCACTTTATAGAAGCCAAAGCCTAAGGAGAGGAGTGAGTTACTCAAGGTCATAGAGTAGGTCTGTGGCAATTAAGGGCTCAAGAGCCAGACTGCCAGGGACCAAATCCTAGTACCACCACTTAGCTGTGTGACCTCGGGCAAGTTAGTTACTCTCTCCCTGGGCCTTGGTTTCCTCGTCTGTATTTGGAAATGATCATAGTATTTATAGTGAATTAGAAATGGCCTCCAATTCTTTGATACCTCTCTATTCAAGAGGTGTCACCTTTTCCTGCTCTCCTTAAATCTGAGCTGGCTTCTGATTGTGCTGGTTCCAGGCCTAGTCTTTAAAAGAATTGTCAGCTTCACCTTTGTCTCATGGAGTCCTGAATTGTCATAGAACAGGTACAACTACCCTGAGGTCAGCATGCTGTGAGGAAGCCCAAGCTAGCCATTTGAAGAAGCTGTGTGTTTAGGGAGAGAGAGAGAGAGAGAGAGAGAAGCAGAGAGGCCCAGGCAGCCTCCAGCTATACTAGCCTCCCGTCCTTCAAGTCATCCTGAGGCCTCAGACATAATGGAGCAGAGAGAAATCTCATCCAAATTCCTAGTCTCATGCAAATCTCACTATTCCTAGAGGAATAGTGAGACGTAATAATTATAAATTGTTTTCAGACAGTAACAGTGCTCTGTTATACGTGGTAGATAGCCAGAACAATACCTCGTTGTGAGAATTAAATGAGTTGATACAGTTGTGATGTTTAGACCAGTATCTGGCACCACATTCAATAAAAAAGTAAACTATTATTCATTTAACAAGTATTTATTAACACCTGGTTGTTCTATCCTTGAACTAGATGGGAGGGTCATAGTAGAAAGAGTGACCCAAAGAATCTGGCCCTTGCGGAAATGAGGAAAACTGTAACCTAGTCATATATTTTCCCCTACTTGGGCTCCCCACATTGTATCTGTCCCTGGCAGAGGTAGAAGTTACAGCCTCTCCTTGTAATGGGATGCCCAAGACTGGGTTGGTCTTTAAGCCCAGGGATGTTGTCCCGGGGCTGCTAAGGAAAACTCAGCTGCTATTGATTCCAGCAAGCACTTTCCTTCCCAGGTCAGAAGAGAAACCCAAACCATTGTTGAGTAAATACAGTATTCTGTTCACTACAGCAATTAGCCTGACCCCAGGGGCTCCAGGAGCCCCCTGGCTCCCCCATTTGCAGTGACAGCTGCCATGCTAATGAATCCACATTGACATGATAATTAAACCATTACACAAAGTGAGGCTTTCCTAGTCACAGCAAATTCAGCAGGGGAGCCTGGGTGGCTGTGGCTGGACAAGGCAATGGGGACCCTTCCAGTTCCAGGAGCTAACAGGCAGTGCCTGGGTCATTCCCAGACTCATCCCCAGGGGCAGCTGGACTGGAGCACTGCAGCTGCTGCCTCTGGTGCTGGAGGCAGGGATGGGGCAGGCAGGCTAGGGGAAGGATGTGACCCGAATGCTGCTCCTGCTCTCTCTTCAGGAATTCTTAATTGGGTGACGCCTGAAAGGAAGGAATCCCTGGCTCCTTTATGGAGGATGCAGGGCACCCTGTCAACGCTGGCCTAGCCCTTCCCCTCTTGGAAGGCTTAGGCACATCCAAGGGAGAATTGGGCAATGGGGATTGCAAGGACCAAGGAGCCTTGGATACCCGGCATCATCGGGAAGAGCCACGTGACCATCATCCTCTCTATCTTTGGGGAAAATGACTTTCTGCAAGCAGATGATTATAAACTGCAAAAATGTCTGGCTTCTTGGTGCAACCTCACCAATAACTCATGTAGAGACTCCAACCAACCACAATCCTCTTTGCAAAGAGCACAGACTTGGGAGTCAGGGGGATTGGGCTTATATCTCAGCTCTACAACTTATTAATTGTGTGATCTCAGGAAATCACATGGTGTTCTAAGCCTCTATTTTTCTCAACTGTCAAATGGACCCAGAACAACTGCTTGGCCTGCCTGTGCTTGGGATTAAACAAGACAGTTATATAAAAGATTTAAGACAGAATTTTACATAAATAAATGACAGAACCTTACTGACTACAATAACACTTTCCATAAAGATAAGTTCCATTGACAGGAAATGATCATTGTGAATGATTGTGTGGGAGCCTAGGAGGAACAGATTAAGACACTCCTGGAAAAACCTCTAGACAAAGTGAATGTGTCTCTTGATTACTCCATGCAGGTAACACTGCATGTAGAGTGTGCTCAGTATAAATATGGGAAAAAAGAGGGACAGGAACTGACGTGCTTGTGGCAGAGAAAGAGGCAAAAGGGGAGGACTGTCCTGGGTCAGGACTATTAGGCATCACTCCGTAAGAGGTGACTAATCAAATATTTTTCCACCTATCTATTAATCCATCTCCATTATTCATACAAGCACAAACACATGTATTAGGGGCTTATGATATAGAAGTAAACACAGGCCAAACCAGTTTCTTTGAAAAATCTGGTCAATAAATGGATGAATGAATAAGATGCAATCCCTGCTCTCATAATACCCTGTACAGTGGAGTGTACTGTCCATCTCACACTTGTGTGTGCTGCCTCTTTTTCCCTTAACATAAGGCAATTCTAGTTGAGCTGTGATTTATGGGCAGCAAAGTGAACACAGGTATGCAGTTTTACAAGAGAACTACAAGCAGACAAAACCCAGACAAAACTCAGACAAATTATGCTCAGAAACATAACAGTTCACCAGTGGGCAGGTGAAGAAACCACTAATTGGATTCAAAACTGAAGATTTTGAGATTATATCTTTATTTAGCCAGGAAAGTACCATGATTGATTAGTAATGTCTGCTATGGGCTCAGGAATGGAGAAAGATGGGTCTTTCTTCATGCCAGGTGTTTGTCATCTCAGGTCTAAGCAAGATCTAAGATAGCTTCCTTATGGAATTCTGTGTGTGTGTGTGTGTGTGTGTGTGTGTGTGTGTGTATTTATCATATAGGATAAGCCAAATCTCTTCTCCTCATACTATGAACAATTAGTATTGCAGTTTGCTACATGAACCAGTTTTGGTTCTTTTCTTCTTCCTGCCTCCCTGCCAGTTACCTTAAGTAAAACCACTCAAGCTTATAAAACCTGTGCTGTCATGCAAAAGAAATTTGGCTGCCTTAAAAGAATCTAATTCGATTTGTCAAAGTAGCCCAAAAAAAAGTCAAACTTTTTGTTAATTAATTCAGCAAACATTTACCAAACATCTACTATGTCAAAAGCCTTGGGAATAAAGAAAGAACCAACCCACAGTTTCCTCAGGTGCTCAGTGTCTAGTGTTTACGTGTTGGGGGGTGGGGTGGGAAGAAAGAAGCAGAAACACCTGCAGACACATTCTCGCATCTCTTGTTTAGTAGGCACAAGAGCCAGTGAAATTTAATTTGGTGTGGCTTAAGTGCTCTTTGGAGGAAAGCTGCCCCCATTTATGCTGTGGGAGTTGATGCAGCTCTGGGGCACAAGTGAGAGGTTTGAAATTGAGCTCTTGGGATTTCTAACCCCCTTCAGTTTGGGCTTCCTGGAGGAGGCTGCCCTGTGCCTGGGAGAGTCCAGCAGAGGGTGTAAGGAGAGAGAACGGGATGTGGGACCAGAGGACCCCTTTGGACCCTTCGATATTCAGATCCCTCCATTATTGTCAGGACGACCTGTTCACATCTTTTAAAAGATGAGATAGAACGTGAGCAGAAGCTTTTTTGGTACTTTTTCCACCAAACCCTTGCTATGGAAAGTGGGTTCCTCAACCAGCAGTGTCAGCATGCCCTGGAAACTTATTAGAAAATGCAACATCTCAGGCCTCTCCCCAGACCCACCAAAACAGAATGAGAGTTGAAACAAGAACCCCGGGTGATTCCTGTGCACAGTGCAGTTCGAGAAGCCCTGGTTCATGTTACAGAAATGCCATTCACACTCTCTACCTCGTTGGGTACTCATACTGGACTCTACAATAATATCCTTTCTCTCTACGGCTTTTTTTTTTCCCCCAATTTTAACTTTCCTAAATGCTCTTATGAGTAGGCTCTACCCTTCATTTTTAGGCTCGCATCAGATGTGTGCCTTCTTGTGCCACTCAGCTCCTCTGTTCCCTTTGGCATTAAGCACGGCCTTCAATTGCCGTGACCCAGTCTCGGCAATGTGAGGGCACCACATTTACCCTGTGGAGTTACCCATGATCAGTGGGCTCCATTCCCCTTCCCTTCTTTTTGTAGGCTTTCTAAGAGAAAAGAGACAAACAGAAATCCATGATATCATGGAAGAGTGGGAGATGGAGTTGGGGAGGACAAAGGGACACAAGGGCAGTGTGTGTAGAGGGAGGCCTGGCCGGGGAGCCAGGAAAGCTACAAAAAGAAGAGAAGGTGTTGTGGATGGAGATGCTGAAGAATAAGCAGTGGTTACAGTTGAATGTGGGGTTGTCATTTTTTTTTCCTTTGCTGTTTCTGTTTTCTGCCATTCATTCTTTCAATCAATCACCCATTCAGCAGATATTAATTGAGATGCAGCTTTGTGCCCAGCTCTGTTCTGGATGCTGAGGATACTGACAGAAGACATACCCAAGGCATGAGGTGAGCGGGGAAGATGTTAGCTGAGAAGCCAGCTGCCAGGCCGAGCAGAAGCCCTGGCCCTACACTGGCATGGCCATCAGGCACCATAACTTGACTGGGCCTTCTTCTCCTCATGACTGTGGCATTGGAGGATTCTAAGGCTACCTGAGGCATGAGAACACGTTATGTAAAGCAGATAAAATGACTCCAGGGTCCTCTGCCTTTCCAGATCTTTTCCTTAGGATGAGTTTAATGAGGCACACACAGTCCTGGATGTTTTACGTGTACCACCTGATTGATCCATCACAATCCTGTGAACCTGGTAGCAGAACGAGGGGAAGAATGGGGTGATACAGTGTGTGAATGGCCTGAACCCAGATCTTTCCTGGCAAAGCCTGTGATCCTGAACACTTAGTGAAGAGAAGACAAAAGGGCAGCAGGTGGTCAGAGGAGTACAGATTGGACATTTCTGCTCTGAGTTAAATTTCTGGAACCAGATTGAATTTATTTAAAACAGAAATACTTTGCTGGCCACTAAAGAGGAAAACTGCCCTGACCCCATCCCTTACAGAAGGCATTCAACAAACACTGGCAGAAATGAAAGAAGAGAGCCTGGAGACAGCCAGGATGTCTAGAGGCTCAACCAAGTTCTGGAGCCTCAAGAACGGCAAACTCCACACTTGAGGCTACTGGGAACACTCTGCTGGAGGCTTGGCTTTATTTGTCCCTCCCCCTCTGTGAAATCCTGGGGACTGTCAAATAAATGACAAGACTCATTTTACAAGTAGACCAGAAGTCTGCAGTGGCGAGTCGGAGCTGATTGCCTATCTTATCTTGAGTCATCAGTCTCTCATTCCGCCTTCTACAAACAACTCTCAGTTGTGAGATCTGTGCACGGGCCTGATGCAGTGGGCATTTCACAGGGCCCTGGTCCATCGTGAGCCTTAGGGAATGAGAAATACACTTAGCCCCCTGCTGAGGGGACCTTGACTGGCTGAACCAGAGCAACAGGAAGACCAAAGCCTTGAGGTGCTGGTGGTGGCATTTAGGTTCTAAGAATGATGGTGACAATGACCGTGACACCCAGCACTTTGGGAGGGTGAGACAGGTGTATCACCTGAGGTCAGGGGTTCAAAACCAGCCTAGTCAACATGGTGAAACCCTGTCTCTACTAAAAATACAAAATTAGCTGGGTGTGGTGGCACATGCCTATAATCTCAGCTACTTGGGAGGCTGAGGCAGGAGAATCACTTTATACCAGGAGGTGGAAGTTGCAGTGAGCCAAGATTGCGGCACTGCATTCCAGCCTGGGCAACAAGAGCGAACCTCCGTCTCAAAAATAAATGAAAATTTTAAAATGACCATGACAATGAGGATAATAGGTAACTTATAACTCAGGATTAGCACCTGCTAAATTCTGTTATGTACTATTCATGCATTACCTCGTGTAATCTTGACAACCTGTTTTTTTTTTTGTTTTTTGTTTTTTTTGGGTAAAGAAACAGGTTCAGGGAGGCTGGATAACTTTCTTAAGTTCACACACCTACTAAGTAGGAGAGCTGAGATTTGAACCTCAGCATGTTGGAGTCTAGAATTTTTCACCCCCTTGTTTGGGACAGAAAATCACCTTTCTATCAAAACTAAATCACAGGCCAGGCCCGATGGTTCATGCCTATAATCCTAGTACTTAGAAACGTAGAAGCAGGAGGATCACTTGAGCCCAGGAGTTCGAAACCAGCCTGGACAATATAGTTTGACCCTGTCTCTCTAAAAAATTTAGAAATTAACTAGGCATAGAGGTGTGCACCTCTGGTCCCAGTTACTTGGGCGTCTGAAGCAGGAGGATCCCTTGAGCCCAGGAAGTGAAGGTTGCAGTGAGCCATGATGGTACCACTGCACTCCCAGCGTTGGTAACAGAGCAAGATCCTGTCTCATTAAAAAATAAAAAAAACCCCACAAAACCCCAAAATCAAACAAATCACAGAGCCTTCAAGGATTTTCTCCAGTGACAGATTTTCCTGGTCAAGCATGGAGCACTTACACTTTTTTTGCCCCAGACGTTTCTTCCCTCTTTGGGTCATCTCACCTTGTTTCTGCCACCTCTATGTTGCTTAGCTCCAAGGACACAGAATGGATCTCTAAAATTAGATGAAAGCAGAACAGTAGTCAGAACAGAATGTAAGAAGCACTGAATTAGCGAAGTTTATCTCCAGGACCTCATCTCACTTAAATGACAACGGTTTTGCAGCACAGCAAAGATCCTGGATTCTGGGGCCAGGCATTCCTGTGTTAAAATCTGACTCCATGACTTTCTAATTCTCTGCTTCTAAACAGAGTTCTCAACGTTCCTTGGTGTTCTTCTATGTAAGGCAGGAATGATGATAATCCCTGCTTTGCTGGGTTATTGGAAGATTAAATGAAACAATGTGAGTGAAGTACTTTGCTGGATGTCTGGCATTAAGTAAGTGCTTGATAAATGGAGTCTGTTACCCATTTGCACAACAAATATTAGCATCTATTTTATATATTGGGCTTTAGCATAAGATTTCATTTTAACGATCCTCTTTTAAGCTCTTCAGTAAGTGTTCTGGTTTTCTTCATAGAGATCTTACCCATTTCTTATAAAGTTTATCTCTTGGTTTTTGAAGTCTAGTTGCTCTTTCAGATTTAAGTTTTTCTGTTACAACTTCTTTAAAACTGTATCAATTATAAGATATTTCAAATGTACTAAAAAGAAAACTTTAAAAATCAGCATTTTAGCCCAAATTAAATTGGTTAAGTCCAGCTCTTTCCCCATGCAAAGCACATCTGCTAGGTAAGAGAGTTCTTCTGTGCCAAACCAAGAGAAATCAGTCTCCCTGCACAATTGACTGAAGTGTGACCCACCCGTTTCATTGACTGGGAGAGACAGGTAACAGCTTACCAGTGAGGGAAAGATTGTTGTGGTTGATAGGAGCTGAGTTGTCGTGGTTGACACCCTAAAATTCCTCATCCTGCAATCCTATACCCACACAAACAAAGACAGCACCATAAATACACAAACTTGCAATAGACTGATTATTGCCTTGTATGCTTTTGTTAAAAAAAATAGAAATAAACCTATTGATGTCAATAAATATCAATACTGAATAGTTTCCCATTTTAGAATGCACCTCTACCTATTTAGATAAAAATAGGCTGACACCTTTGTTTCTGATGTGTTTGCCATTAAAAACTGTGCAGTGATTATGGACATGCTCGGTGTATGTCTTTATTTTCCGGTTATTTTTAAGATATATTCATATTGCAGAACCAAAAGGTTTGTACATTTTAAAGGTTTTTAATACAGGCAAATTGTCCTTAAAATAAGTTGAGTGAATTTATACTTCTACATCTCCACAGCACTGATGAATGTCTAATCATTGCAAAGTCAAAAGGTTTAAAAATCTTTTTGGTTTTGCCTAACCTCAGTTTGCATTTCTTTTCTAGTGACAACAAATATTTTTCCCCATGTTTATCAGTTATTTGCATTTCTTCTTCAAAAGTGTATTTTGTTTCTTTTGTAGTTATCTTTTTCTTATTGTTTTATAAGGGCTCTTTATCTTAATAGAAAAACTAGCAAGGCAGGCCAATATTCAAGTCCAGGAAATACAGTGACATTACATCTTATGTCGGATTAGGTTCCAAAGTCAGGGCGTGGCCGGGTGCAGTGGCTCACGCCCGTTATCCCAGCACTTTGGGAGGCTGAGGTGGGCGAATCACAAAAGGCCAGCCTGGCCAACATGGTGAA